>CAVNYN010214757.1:5626-25811 GCA_963692815.1 Nyctanthes arbor-tristis | reverse complement strand
CAACCGTGGAACGTCAATCAAGCACTTTTGGTTTTTGCACATGTTGAATCTCTTTTGGTATATAACAAACTCTCTTTTTCAACGGTTCCATTCTGGATTCAAGTATATAATCTTCCCTTTATCCAAATGAGAACCGATATGGCTAAAAAGTTAAAGAATTATCTAGGTAAATTCATTGATGTCGACTGTAATAAAAAGGGTCATGTTGGGGGAGGTTTTTGAGGATTCGAGTAGAGTTAAATTATTGGGCCTATATGAAGATTTATAAAATTAAAACTTAGCCAAGAAGAATTTTTAACACAATTGGACCTTAAATATGAAAAGATGCCATAGTTTTGTTTTTTATGTGGGTATTTAGGTCACACATTCAAAGAATTACATGAAGATGTGCCTTTTGTATTAAGGCGAAGGGAGAACCACCGATTTGGGGATTATCTTAAGATTCCAGTGGAAAGTCGAGAGCGAGCAAAGTATGGACAACAAACCAGCCATAGTAATTAGTGTGGATACATATCTGGTAAAATGACTGAGGAGGGAGATAGTAGTGATAACGTTCAACTGGCTGTTGTTGTGAATGGCAGATCAAGTAGGGACTCATCCCAATATTCTATCATGTGACCATCTTGAGGGAAACCAAATCAAAGGAAAACGTCTCCCATTTAGGGGACAATCTGACATGTGAGCAAAGTAACATCTCACAAGGAGGCAAAATCAATGAATACTTAGATGATGAAAAATTGTCTACTTTGAAGATGTCAACTGATGAGATTTAAGAAAGTTAAAGCTTGGTCCGTGTACTATTGGACCCCATTACACAATCAAAGGCCAAAGAAATTTGAGAATCAATAATGGGAAAAACATTGAAGACCTGGTTTGATTTGGATGCAAGAGAGCCAAGAGAAATCATTTTGATTGAAGTATGGACCAATCACATAGAAGAAATGGGGTTTGAGGACTAAAAGAGCATAAAAGGTACGTTTTTTGGTTGATCTAGAGCTAATCAGGAAGTTCAGGGGTTTAAAGAGCAAATTCGGGACAAAAGGGCATTTTGAACTGTACAACTACACGACATACCTTTGCTACCGCAAGCATGGAGGACTAGAGAATTAGAATGCTCAGTGCGGCTGCATTGAAAGCCGGCAATTTGGAGGCAAAAAGAGCGATCCGGTGACACCCGACCAATAGCGCGGCTACATTAAACCGGTTTCAGCTGGGTGGTAATACGAGAAATTCAAATTTTGAATCCTTTTGCTTTCTTTTCTCATTCCTTGCAATTATTTGGGCTTCAAGACATCCCTTAGGATAAATAGGACTCCTCTATGTCTTGTTTAAAAAAAATTGATATTTTGAATTAAATGTGAGATTATTTGATAAGATATCTGCATGAAGCCTATTCGTACCCAGTTAGTTTTGTTGGTGATGTTAATGAAATTATGTCCCTCTCAGAAATTTCAGAACAACGGACTTACCAGATAGCTATGACAGGATTTCTTAATACCATTAGCATATGCCACTTGAGTAATCTTGGTTTCCAAGGGCCAAAGTTCACATAGCAAAGCACAAACTCGAGACTGGATTTCCTGGAAGAAAGACTTGATCGGGTTTTAGCATGCCAATCTTGGAAAATAAAATTTAACAGAGCATGTGTGATCCATCACGATCTCTACGGCTCCAGCCACTGAGTGATTTTGTTGGAAATTGACCTTCCAAAACAAGATAGAGGTAAACATATTTATTGAAGATTTAAAGTTGGGCAAGAATGGATGAAAGTTCTTGGCTGTAGTGAATTTATACAAGAAATCTAGGATGCAAATGCCTCAAACGACTTACAAGGTAAACTCCAAGCTTGTGCTTTGGAATTAGTTATCTGGAAGAGGAGGAATATTAGTCATATTTTGAAACGCATTAAGGAATGTAAACAGTAACTTGAAATATTTTATTCTCTTGAGGATAAACCTTCAAACAGAGTTAAAATTTTAGAATTGGAAAGAGAGTTAGCCAATTTATATGAGATGGAAGAATTCTACTGGGCTCAACGCGATCAAGCAGATTAGCTTAAGAAGGGGGGAATCACAAAGTATAGAATCGAAAGAAGAAAAATGAGATTCGAGATCTGTTGAATGAGGAAGGGAAATGGTGCGAATCTCCTAAGGAGGTGGAGACAGTAGTCACTGACTACTTTTCCTACCTTTCCAAATCTTCAAATCCCAACCTAACCGGTATCAAAAGCTTACAGGCAGTTGAGGGCCTTATCTTTCCAACAACTCTTGTGAATTACTAGAGAAGCCTTTTACTTGTAAAGAGGTCAAGACAGCCGCTTTTAGCTTAGGGCCTTTAATAGCGCCAGGACCATATGGCTTTCATGTTTTTTTTCCTTCCAAGAAAACTAGAAATTTGTTGGCCAATCTGTTATTGAATTTTGCCAAAAGTTTTTGAATGAAGGTGGCTCATTAGGCTCAGTTAATCACATAAATATTGTTTTGGTTCCAAAAGTAAAACATCCAAGATCTATTACTCAGTTCTGACCTATTAGTCTTTGCAGTCTAGTTTATAAAATCATTTCAAAAACTCTCGCCAACAGAATTAAACAAGTGATTGACAAGGTTATTTTTCCCTTTCAAAGTGCCTTTGTATTAGGACATTTTATTTCAGAAAACATCATTGCTACTTTTGAGTTGCTACACTCAATGAAAAGGAGAACATATGGCAAGGTTGGTTTTTTGGTAATGAAATTAGATATGATAAAAGCGTAAGATCGAGTTGAGCGGCCATTCTTGTTGGAAGTTATGTTCCAAGTGGGCTTCTTGTCTCTGTGGATACATTGTATAAAAGGGTGTATTTCTACCTCTACTTTTTCTTTTGTTATTAATGGGAAAGCTCATGGTTTTCTCTCACCAAGTAAGGATATTAAACAAGGATAACATTTGTCTCCATATTTTTTTTTATCTGTGCGGAGGAGCTCTTGCATCTTATTTAGCTAGCTGAGCTTAATGAAAAAATTATAGGTTCATAGTGTTCTCGATCTGGTCCCAGAGTTTCACATTTATTCTTCGTAGATGGTTGTATTATTTTTTGCAAGGCAAATTTGGGAGAATGTTGCAATATTAAGTATATATTGGAATGCTATGAGAAGGACATAAGTTAAATTTGTAGAAATCATCTTTATCCTTTAGCCTTAATACTAGTCAGGAAGACCAAGGCCAGATTCTACGTCTTCTTGGGATGGAATCAGCCAGTATTCATATCAAATATGTTGGACTCCCTTTAGTTGTTGGTCAGAGCAAAAAATTAGTATTTACAGGCATTTGAGAACAAGAATGGCTGAAAATGCAATCACGGAGAAGGAAATTATTCTCCATTAGGGCCGTAAAGCTATGATAAATTCAGTTATGCAAGCTATTCTAAGTTACGCTATGTCTATCTTTCGAATTCCCCAAACCTTATGTGACGAACTCTTACGACTGGTGGCTTTGTTTTGGTGGAGAAGTGAGGAAGAAAAAAATAAGCTTCATTGGAAGAAATGGGAATCTTTGTGTCGATCAAAATTATTTGGTGGGATAGGTTTTCACAATCTTACTCACTTTAATCAAGCTTTACTAGCTAAACAAGCATGGAGGTTGATAGTGAATCTAGATTCTCTTGTTGCCCGCATTTTAAAACAAAAGTATTTCCTATATTGGCCTTTTTCTCTTGCAAAAGCAAAAGGTGATTGTTCCTACTTATGGCATAGTTTACTCTGAGGTCGTAATCTTTTGTTGAAACTTGAAAGGGCTACGGTGGAGTGTTGGGAATGGAAGACGAATTTGTGTCTTCCCATCGCGGTGGATCCCTTGACTTTTCTCTTTTCTCCCTATCATCCATATCATGGTGGTTTCTTTTTAACCGTGGCTGATCTTCTTCTACCAGATGGATCCTGGAATTGGTCCTTTATCAAGTAACGGTTTCTCCCTCTTAACTGTGAAGCTATCTCGACGTTACCTGGAGGCTGTCCAAATTCTACTAATATAACCATCTGGCATTTTGAGAAATTCAGAGAATACATGGTGAAGTCCGGGTACTACCTTGCTTCATCTCTCAGCGAGAACACATAGGTATGTACAAATTTGCGTTTAAAATAGTGGAAATGTTTGTGGAATTTGAAAATTCCTAGTAAAATTAAGGTCTTTATTGGTGGGTCATGTTTGATATTTTGCCCACGATGCTGAATTTATGTAAAAGAAATATTTCTTCTTCCTCACTATGCCAACGATGTGGTTTAGATGTCGAGTCAACTGGGCATGCTTTGTTTCTTTGTGAGATGGTTTGTGAGGTGTGGGAAAGGAATTGTTTTTCCAACTTTATCAAAAGGAAAGAAGCAAACGCAATAGGTCATATTTTCTTGGAAGGGTGGAAGGCTTTTGATTTACTAGAATTTGAGCTATTCTGTATCCTCTCATGGAAATGTTGGGCTGCAAGAAATTCAGCTATCTTTGGCGATATCCAGTTAACAGCCAACCTGATTCTTTACAGAGCTGCAAAGTTCCTTGATGATTTCAGAAAAGCAAATCATTTTCAGCTTGCAAATGAATTTATGAGGGTTGTTTACCTAGGACTCAACGCGATAATTGGACAAAGCCGAGTGTTGGTACTCTCAAGATGAATGTAGATGCAGCCATGAAAGTTGGAGCTCAACATTTTGCTATTGGTGTGGTGGTGCAAAATGATAAAGGTGGTTTTGTTTTGGCATGTTCATGTGTTCTTCAAGGTAAAATGGAACCTTTTTTGTGTGAATGCATGGCTATTTTAATTGGATTGCAAACTGCAATTGAGGAGGGCATCCAAGTGTCAATTATTGAATCTGACTGTATGGTGGAAGTTAATGCTATTCGACATCCAAAAGATAGAAGTCAAAAATGGGCTATCATCCATCGTATCTCTAGTCTCATGGCGGAGTTTTCCCTCCCAATATGTGAGTTTATTAAAAGGGAAAGCAATATTGTTGCACACAAGATTGTAAATTTCAGCTTCTCAAATTGTATTTTCCATGTTTGGGGGGATATGCCCTTTGATTTCCTTGTACTTTCTATTTTGGACAAAATGAAGTAAGACAATATTTCCGAATAAGAAAAGTATTTGAAATGAGGAGAGTAAACTTGTGCGTGCCGTTGTTGACTCGGTTGGTGTCCCACTGACCGGACTATATAGCCGCCACCTCCATGCATTTTACACCTGTTAGTACTTTAGGATTTTTAACATAACAGTGGTTTGGAATCCACAATTTGATTTTTGACAATTCATCCGTTCAGTTGTTATGATCAAATACATTTTAGTCGTCCAATTGAACAAGTTTGATTTGATAACACATGCTTTTGACCAGAAGAAATTAATTTTTCCACAAAAACGCGACATCAAGAATCTATGGGTTGGATTTTTTTTTTCTTTTTTTTTTTTTTAAGCATGGGTTTGATTTTTCTTGTTAAATGATTTCCAATGCATATTAAAATAAATTATACACCCCCTTCCTGTAAAAATGGTTCATTTTTATTTGTCCCACATATAATAGCTCAACTTCTTTCAAAAAAATAAAATAAAATAATAGCTCACTTACTTATCCGGCAGCTTAATCTGTAAAAATTTCAAATCGAGAGCAGAGGAAAAAGACATATACATCCCTCATCTAATCCATACTCAATAATTAAATTAGGGAGAATGGCATTATTCTTTCCTAAAACGCTTTGATTTAATATACATTTTTATATTAACTCAAATATAATTGTTGTAAAAAATAGGGGCACTTTAGAAAAAATGTATGGAATTGTTGTTTTTCAATAACATTAATTAAAAGTTTCTAAATCTATGTGAAAAATGGAAATTGGCCTATTTTTATGAACAAAATAAGTAGTTAATGTTTAATGGCATGTTTTGGTGATGCATGTATATATACGAGGCTTCAGTCTTTAAGTATTAATGACCTTTATAAATAGTGATTCGTTGATTAGATACTCACGTTTCAAGCGAGAAGTTTAGAGTTCAAACCATACCCACCCCTCTCCTATTTCTCCTTCCCCTCCCCCTATTCCATTGTATAAGAAAAATAATAAGAAGAAGACGAATTTTAGAAAAGGGACTTTATAATAATAATAACAAGAACTATGTAGATTTTAGACACGATGAACTCATATCTTCTCAAACTTGTTTAATTTTAACCCTTAGCTGATTGGTCCCATTCGATATTGGATAAAGCATATACTGTAATTAAGTGTTTTCGACCCTTAGCCTGTTTTTACAATGTTATCTTGTAAATTCGTGGAATTAGGAAACTATAACTAAAAAATGAGTTCTAAATTCTATTTGCATTTAAACGGAGAAACATGGTAGTCACCTTTGTCAATGTATAATAGTTTTCTGCTATTCACCGTTCCATGTGATAATATTTATGCACGTCATGTGCAATTTCACATGATGTGCATACATACACCCATGTGGCATGGTAAGTTATGGATACTTATCATATAGTGTCACAAATTTTTCATGTCAATACAGCTTTTGTGTCACGTATTAGTTATTATAACTAAACATAAAGCTACAATGGATGTATTAAGAAAATGATCTAATGCCAAACATCGAGCGATATTAATGTGGCTTGCTATCAACGTCTGACAATATAATGCTGGCAAACATATGGTATTAGATCATTACTAGGATATATTATTAGTAAATTGGTAAAAGAATGTTTTCAACTTCAACTTTTGTTGTTAAATGTAACAACTATTTTAACAACTTAGGTGGCATATATTTTTATTTAATTTTATTATAGCATCAATTGTAGATTATGGACTTTTGGGAAAATAAAAAAAATAAAAATTGATCAATAACTTTTGTTAATTATTTGATTTAAAACTTTCAATGTGTTTTATTTAACAACTTCAATGTTTTAGTAATCAATAGTTAAAGTATATTAACATGCCATTTAAAATCTACTTTATTTTTATTTTTATTTTTTATTTTTTGAAAGTAAAAACTCAATTCTCATTCATTATCATAGAGTTGGTTACATCACAGGAGAGGGCGTTAAGAAGCCAAGATGGAGCCTCCCTAAAAACGTCAGAGCTAACATTAGTAATGGCTCGCCTAACTAAAGTATGTGCAACACAATTAGCTTCCCTCCTAACAAACTTTACCTCAAACATATGTCGTAGAATAAGCTCCTTGCAATCTTGTAGAATCGTTCCAAACTCTGAAGAATCCTCATCCTTTGAGTACAAAGCATCAACCACTCGCTTTGCATCCGTCTCAAAATAGCCATGTTAAATCCCAAGCTTCTTACCCCATAATGACAGTGTGTAATACTAGTGCTTCGGCCTCCCTTGCTGTCGCCGCTCCAAGTAGCAATTCCATTCTACATTCAATAAGTATAATAAAATCTACTTTATTATTAAGCCAAGTTTAACACCTTTAACTATATTCATTCGAACTATACGTTTACGTATACACATTAGTATTTTTTAAAAGTATGGCGTCTTTATATATAGTTTATGTTTACCCTGATTATTATTATTTGAATAAACTTTTTTATTACTATGTAGGTTGCCAAAAAAAAAAAAAAACATTTATAATAATATTATCTCCGCTCCAAAAAGATTGTCTTATTCTTTTTTTCATATAGATTAAGAAAAATTCATTTAATAATATTGGAAAAGTAAATTTTAACATAATTTATCTATTATACTCTTTGATTCATTAATTATTTCACTTTAATAATTCTATTTTTTTGATAACCATACATATTAAAGAAGGGCATATAAGAGAAATAATATTTCAACTATTTTTTAAAAAGGAAACTGGACTATATTTTGAAACGGAGAAAAAAAGAAATATGAACCATCTTTTTAGTACGGAGATAGTAATATATAATGAGAATCAGACACAGCCTTAGAAGTCTTTTTTGACTTTACTAATTGCCCATCACGGCTGCTCAAATCATAGTACAAACATTCTATAACTATGTGTGTGTGTGTGTATATATATATATATATATATATCGCCCTCATTAATGCGTCAACAATTTATAGCTAAACTAAGATTCCACCACCAGAGCTAAACACACACATTCTTTCTTTTCCGATTCTGATCAATCTTAATTAATTACTATTCCTCTCTTAATAATTTATTTATCTAATTAATGGAGAATCATCAAACCAGGTTATTGAATCAATACCAGTCATCTTGGACTCCACCTGCCCAAGGCTCTCATTTATCCTTACTGAACATGCAGCGGCTGGTTAATTCCCAAGCAGATAACGCTGAATACAGCTCCAAGCTCAAGTCGGGCATGGAAATCCCCATCGGTACTACTTCACACATGATCATGAGTAGCACTGGCCGGCCGGAGGAAAATACTGATCATGAAGCTGCAGGGTCGATGAAGAATAAAATAAAGAAACCTAGATATGCTTTTCAGACGAGAAGCCAGGTTGACATACTTGATGATGGATACAAGTGGAGAAAATATGGGCAGAAGGCTGTCAAAAACAACAAATTTCCAAGGTCTGTTCTTTATTTATTTCATCTCTTTTCAGGTCAGTTATATTAATTATTATTTCATCATGACGGATCCTCCAATTACTGTCCCTACCTTTAGAGCTCGTTTGGTTCTATTTATTTTTGTAATTTATAAAGAGAATTTATAATGAGTGGAAATGAATGGTGGAGATTTAATTAAAGTTTGAAATGTATGGTGATTGTTGAGTAGTTGTCAAATCAATAGTCAAATCATGGTAGGTAAATTTATAAATGACAAAAATAAATGGAACCAAACAAGCTCTTATTATGCTACGTATCATCATAGGCGTATATTAAAAACAGTAACAAACATATAAATTAATTAGTGAAAGAATTAAAATATACATAGCAAGATGTTGTTAATTATTTTTAACCATGCGTCCTTAATCCTTTGAATAAAATGAATATATATATATATATATATATATAAATATATTGCATATAAATTCAAATAATTAAGCACATTAATTAATTCTTTGGAAAATAAACACTTTCCTGAGCAGGGGATAGCTAACTAAAAAGCTATATTTATAATATTTGCCAAGTCTATTATTATTTATGTGCTATTATAGTTTTATCTGGACTAGACGCTTAACAATGAGTTAAAAAAAGTGGAATTAATTACTTGGTACATATATATTATATGTTTCTTTCTTATCTCTTTCTGTATAATATATATATTATTCACTTTTTAAAATCAAATTATCCGAAAAATCATTCTATTTAAACCTCTGTTTGAACATACATGCTTTTATGACCAGTGAGAATGTGAAATTGTCCAGTTTTGTGATTTTTAAAAAAAAAATTCTCTTTCTTTAAAGAAAAATTTTATTTTAATTTATATATATGTATTTGGATATATTTATTAACGAAACAAAAAATGTTA
This sequence comes from Nyctanthes arbor-tristis, assembly GCA_963692815.1. Classification (NCBI taxonomy): domain Eukaryota; kingdom Viridiplantae; phylum Streptophyta; class Magnoliopsida; order Lamiales; family Oleaceae; genus Nyctanthes; species Nyctanthes arbor-tristis. The sequence goes on along the minus strand of CAVNYN010214757.1, from coordinate 16,384 downwards.
AACTTTTCGTTTTTCTCTTAATGTTTGTATAGCACAATGTAATGTAATTATAATATCAATTTTGCATTAATGATCATGAAAATTTTTAAAGCATCGAGGGAGTTTGTCTCATTTGTGTCCTTTTTTTTTTCTGCCATGGTGACATGCAGAAGCTACTACCGATGTACATATCAAGGTTGCAGCGTGAAAAAGCAAGTCCAAAGGCTATCTAAAGATGAAGGAATAGTAGTAACGACCTATGAAGGGAGGCATTCCCATTCAATCGAGAAGTCTACAGATAACTTTGAAGATATCCTTAGTCAAATGCAAATTTACTCTTCGATTCACTTTGTAGCTTGACTAAGGGCTTGTTCTGTTTATCATTTCAGATTTTTAGTTTTTCAAATGATTGGAACCTATTTATATTTATATTCCTAAAAATACATTTTGAAAACAAAGAAAAGTTATGTGAAGAAAACTCAAAATGACATTTTCTCCTTTGAGCTTTTCAGTGTAAAAATTTGAAAATGCTAAAAATAAGGAAAGTAAATCCTTCTTTTCTTCTTTTCCTTAATATTTACTGTTGAAAGGTTTACTTGATACATAATGCTTACTTGAAAGGTTTGCTTAATATTTACTCTTGAAAGGTTCTCTTGGTATGTAGGAAGAAGATTGGAGAAAGTAAATTGATACATAACAATAATAAAGGTTTACTTGGTATTCGATCAAAATAAAACTTAACATTAAAGAATGATAAAAAATAGCTAGTTAAATAAATAAAATTTTGTTTGTAATGATTCTTATATATAGAGTTTGGTTTTAGAGTCTCGTCATTTCACTTCTTTATATTTCAGTTTTTTATTTCATATATTTATTTATTCAATTTAAAATATAATTTACGTTTAACATATCATTGTCGCTTTCCTATATATATATATAAAAAAAGAAAAAGAAAAAACATATCTTGGTGCCTTGTTTCAACACATTAGGATTAAAATTTTTAGTGTGCTGAAACAAATCTTTAACTACTTTCAATTACTCGTTTAAGCTTGACGGACTATATATGGTGTCAAACTTAAAGTTAGAGTACTAAAAAGAATATATATATATATATATATATATTAACATGTAATTTATGTTTATTTGGCAATGATCAATTATAATTGGAGTGAAAGTTAAAATTTTATAAGTATTCTTATTATTATTACTTAACATTTTTTTCCACTGTACAAAATATGATGGAAAAAGACAAGTTTCAGTGAAAGAAATCGAGGCAATTTGGGTGAGAGGCTATCCACTGGTTGTGGAGTAAGGAGTTCCCAAATGTCATTATTGAACTAGGTGTACTGATAGTGGTGTTGTAACATCCCGCAAAATTTAAGCTATATTTAACGATGATGGAATAATTGCTTTCGTTGCGCTAGAAGATTTGAATATGTTTACTCAGTTGAAGCCAAAGAAGGATTTTGGTCCTTAATCAACCTCCATCAAAGTGAGGTGACTTAATTACAGGACACCACAAAGTACAAGGATATCTCCAGTAATAAATGAGTGAACCTCGTTTTGCCACACAGCCTCGCAAGGCGTACGGCTTCTGACTATGCCACGTGTCGCAGCGTCATTGGCGGAACTCAAATTTTATTAAAACTAACTAAGTTTCCACTATTATAAAAAGGGGTTATTAGTCCCCATGGTTTCACAAGTATTGCCAACACCCCAACCTCTCCTCCCTTACACCCAAATTTGTCCACGGCGATGGTGGGATGAAGAATAACCCCAAAAACTTATTAAAATACATATTTGTCTCTAGAAAAAGGGTCCTTATCATATATAGAAAGATTATAACCTAATGAATAGCTTTAATTGAAAAATTTTAAGGTTTTAAAGGGGTTTTCCTCTTGGAATTATTCAAGGGATATTTGAGGTGAGTAACACGTGTCTTGGCTCTATCCTTTTCTATCTATTGGCTCTCTCTTTCGGCACTCTTTGTCTTTAAACCGTATTTGGCCTTTGATGATTGATGGTGCACTATTACTTTGGATAAATGATTGTTCTTTACTCTTGGCCATCGTTAGTGACGCCATATATCCGTTTGCTTTGCTATCTGAATTGTTTATGGTATTATGGCCCTGCTATGTGGTCTCGGCCATTCTAATCTGTTATTGAATTGTATGGCTTACGGGTAGAAGCTAAACTAGTGATGTGTCCGGGCTTTGTATCATCGAATCTCTGTGTCTTTGTGAATGATCTTCTTTGTGCATAAAGTGACCCCTCTTCTGTATTGTTTTGCGTAGGCCAACACATGTTGTTATTTACTGGGTACTTTTGTACTCACCTCTCAATCTTCTATAATTTTGTACGTATTGGATTTAACAGCTCTGTGATCGGATTGTCCCAAAGATGGAGAAAATACATATATGTGATCGAGACTTCGGTGTGGGCGGTCGAGGTTTCGTTGTGGGTAGCCCACGGAACTTTTAATCATCAGAGTGCGCAGCGAAAGTACCTCGATATTTCGAACTATATTTGTATCAAATTTTAACCGTTAAAGGCTTCCGCTACTATTAAAATTCAGTTCGTGACAAGTGGTATCAGAGCATGATCCTCCGGCCTCACATACATGTATAGCTCCTATTTGGATGAATCCGCGTACCTATAGGTATTGAAATGAGTTATGTTGATTGATGATAAGCTAAATTTGACTTTGGTAATATTATACATTTGGCTTCTAAAAGTTTATCAATGAAAACAAGGAAAATGGAAAGGAAAAATAATAGTTTTCAATTTATTTCAAAATGTCTAACTTTAAGAGGTACCAAATGGTTCTTATTTATATTTGAAAAAGTTTTGGAATCTGGATGCAAAAAATAAAAAATAAAAAATAAAAAAATTTACACTATGCGGCCGCGAGGGGCGGCTCTACGGCCGCATGGCAACCCGCGGCCAACCGCGGAATGCATTCCGTGGGAAAGCCGCGGGCAACAAAAATATGGCGGTGGAGGCCTGATTTTTCTCCCAAAAATTGCGGTCAAGCCCCTCAACTTTCTAATTCATTTCAGGTTGATCAAAGAACTCATTTTATGCACTTTTAAATCTTAAAATTTATTTCTTTCTCATGATTAACCTCTATGTCGATTGGAAAAATTTCCTTTTAACCATTTTACACCTAAATTAACCGTTGTAGGTTATTATTTAACCTATTTTGAATAGATTTGGAATAACTTATGTAATCGGATTTTTAAGGTTTTGAAAATTTAACTTTTGTAAACTTATGGTATATGCTTTTGAAAGTAATACATACCGCTACAACGCTTAGCAAATTTCGAGGACGAAATTTAATGCTACAACGCTTAGCAAATTTCGAGGACGAAATTTAATTAAGGGGGTAGATTGTAACATCCCGTAAAATTTAAGTTATATTTAACGATGATAGAATAATTGCTTCCGTTACACTAGAAGATTTCAAGATGTTTACTCAATTGAAGCCAAAGAAGGATTTTAGTCCTTAACCAACCTCAATCAAAGTGAGGTGACTTAATTACAAGACACCACAACGTACAAGGATATCTCCAGTAATAAATGAGTGAATCTCGTTTTGCCACACAACCTCACAAGGTGTACGGCTTCAGACTTTGCCAGGTGTCGCAACGTCATTGGCGGAACTCAAATTTTATTAAAACTAGCAAAGTTTCAACTATTATAAAAAGGGGTTATTAGTCCCCATGGTTTCCCAAGTATTGCCAACACCCCAACCTCTCATCCCTTACACCCAAATTCGTCCACCGCTATGATGGGATGAAGAATAACCCCGAAAACTCATTAAAATACATATTTGTCTCTAGAAAAGGGTCCTTATCATATATAGAAAGATTATAACCTAATGAATAGCTTTAATTGAAGAATTTTAAGACTTTAAAGGCGTTTTCCTCTTGGAATTATTCAAGGGATATTTGAGGTGAGTAACACGTGTCTTGACTCTATCATTTTCTATCTATTGGCTCTCTCTTTCGGCACTCTCTCTCTTTAAACCGTATTTGGCCTTTGATGATTGATGGTGCACTATTACTTTGGATAAATTATTGTTCTTTACTTTTGGCCATCGTTAGTGACGCCATATACCCGTTTGCTCTGTTATCTGAATTGTTTATGGTATTATGGCCCTGCTATGTGGTCTCGGCCATTTCTAATCTGTTATTGAATTGTATGGCTTATGGGTAGAAGCTAAACTAGTGATGTGTCTGGGCTTTGTATCATCGAATCTCTGTGTCTTTGTGAATGACCTTCTTTGTGCATAAAGCGACCTCTCTTCTATATTGTTTTGCATGAGCCAACACATGTTGTTATTCACTGGGTACTTTTGTACTCACCTCCCAATCTTCTATAATTTTGTAGGTATTGGATTTAACAGCTCTGTGGCCTGATCATCCCAAAGATGGAGAAAATACATGTATGTGATTGAAACTTCGGTGTGTGCGGCCGAGGTTTAGTTGTGGGTAGCCCACGGAATATTTAATCATCAGAGTGCGCAGCGAAAGCGTCTCGATATTTTAAACTATATTTGTATTGATTTTTAATCGTTAAAGGCTTCCGCTACTGTAAAAATTCAGTTCGTGATAGGTGAATGCTATCGATCGCGGTGAAAATGATAGAGCGAAATTTGAATTTCTTATCTAAGCTAGTACTTCATAGAGGTGATAATTACATGGTAAAATTTGTGAAAATGCAAGCTAATGCAGTAGAACATGAATTAGCAAGGAGTGCTCAGTCACACTCAAGTCCATGTACTATATGAATCTAGCACAATTTTGGAATCAAAATTTGTTGCTCACTGATGCAGATGAACTTTCGGTTTTTTGTGAAAGTAGGTCCTTGTTCCTGAACTCCAAAAAAATAAAAAATAAAAAAAGAAAAAAAGGGAGGGAGAATGAGGTTTTGGACGCCTTGATTAACTATAGGCCCAAATGATAGGCCCAATTCCAAACCCCGTGGAACTGGGGGGCATTTTCGCTTCTCTACAGCGGACACACAGCTTTTTGTAAAATTCTTCAATCATCTGCGGGAAAATACGGCGGATGCGATCCACGGGTTTATCCTTCAAAAATTCATTGAACAAAGCTTTTTATTTATTCGACTGAACTCCAAGAACCTCCTTTTTCACTTTTACGCAGACAAGCCCTCAATTTTTGGTAGTCTAATGTTTTCTTATTTGTGTTTTTAACCGATTTTGCGACGTCATACACATGGCCCTCCCTCTCGGCAAGCTTACTCTCATCGTTGGTGCAGGTCCGTACACATTTTTATTAATTATTATAGCTACGCATATTACTCTGTGTACGGAGCAAACTGCCGACTTGTGTTGATCGTTGTAGCTAGCCGTTTTGAATCGAGAAAAAATTTTAGGGCTTTTGATTTACCCTTCTTTAGTTGTGTAATCATGGGAGAGTGTGTTTTTCGGTTGACTGCTTTACTGGCCCGATTTGGTTTTAGCTTTATTCCTTATGCATAGCTGGTATCCATAATGGACATTCCATGTCACTTTTTAGCTAACAAGTTAATTTATGACTTCAATGGATGTATTGGTGTATTAGCTAAAGGAATCTTTTCTTGCCACAGAGTTAACTATAGCTAGACCTAGCATTTTAACGAGTGATGTGGCATTTTTGTCTTGTCAAATTTTCTTTTTTTATTTAATGCTTCTTGGCCTTTGAATTTGATGTTTGGGTTGGATCTTAATGGCTAATCTTAACTTGTCCAATTTGATTACCAAAGAATAGCTAAACTTAACAATTTGATGTGTCACTTAACACTCACTTTATTGCTTACATGGCTAGCTAAAATTAAAATGTCCCATTGCTGGTGCTCATGACTCTTTTTGGTTTTTAACCTGTTATTTGCTCTGGGAAAGATGGAAATCTAGTTATAAGTTTTAGGTCCTATTTGATTTATGAGAAAGTGAGCCATGCCATCTTCATTTTCTCTTCAGCTGATCAAAATTTTAAAACAGTCGTGAGCTAACTGCTGCGTGATTAATGCAAAGTTAGAAATAAAAAACCTCAGTATCTTGACAATCTTGTATAATAGGTGATAATTGGAGAGGATGTTCCTTGTGTCTGGTTCATATTCTGGCCTAATTCCACTGAATACCTTTCTGGTAGTTGCATGCAGCTGAATCGCTGTTACTTTTTATGTGTCGTTGATGTTGTGTTCTTTTGCACCCACTGGCACTGCAAAGGTCTTTTGCAGTGTGTCTTTGTTTTCTGTCCTTATTTTTCAAGTGGTTGGTGGATGGAGACGCTTTTAGTTGTTTTTTTCTGACTACATTATGCTACTTTGTAGTTTGTGCATCAACTCCATTTTCTTTTTTGTTGACATTTTCTATAAGTTGCAGCTGCACTAATTTTATTGAATTTGTAGATTCTCTGAGCTTTATGGGTGTCCCTGAATTTAATTTTAGGCAGTGATGTGACTTGATTTTGGAAAATAATATCAAGAATGAGCTATTTTCTGTTATTAGATAAAAATTTTCTTACAGTGGAGAAGAATAGAGAAGTATTCTTGATGTCATTTCATGCATTATTATTATTTTTTACCTGTTTCATGCGCCTCGAGGAGAAATTTCTTATATTACTCCTGGAAAAATTGGTGGTAATGTATGATCAGAAATAGCTTGCAATATTTCAATTCTTTGCTAGCTAAATTCTGTTTTTTGTCATCTAGTCTACTGATCGACTGCTTTTTGTTTGGTTTGGTAGATAGTGTTTCCTTATGTGGAGCTGGTTTGCTTGGTTTGGTGGATAATATTTTCTTTGACCATAAACTAAGCAAACATATGATTCTCATCACAGTAGAAGCAGTTTTGGCTTATAATTTTGAGTAATGCTCTTGAAGCATTTGAGTGCAATATTTATGCCTTTGATATTGTTTACTTTCTTTTGCTCTGTGGCTTTAGCAAGAAGAACCACAAAATTACTCAGACCATATATTTCTTATAAATTTTTTAGGCCTCGCTGGTTCAATTCTTGCTAAGGAAGGCCGCATATCTGACGTGTCTGGTTTTATCTCTGGCGGCTTTAAGGTAACGTTTGTTTTGGCAATTATGTTTAACTCTGTTCGTGGATCTTATGTCTTGGCAGCCTTGTTAATGTATCTTCTCTGAAATGTTATCTGAAATGGATCTTCTTATGCTATATATCTTTCGATGGCAGATTTTGAAGAAACTCCAGCGAGATGATTCAAACAGATCAACTGCCAAACCAAAAAATGACTCTTTGCTGCAACAGGTTGCGGTTTATTTAATTTAACTATGTATACATATTTGTTTAGTCTTAATTGATGTTCCCTGGCCTGATTGTACTTAATTTTGATAGTGGCGTGACCTATACTCTATTATTATGGATATATATGAAAATTGTGCACATAGAGCTTGTTTGATTCTCATTATTTGTCCAAATTTGGTGAGATTATAATGAGGAGAGAGGTAGAATGTGTATTGGAAATGTAAAAAGGTTTGAAATATGTGATTGTAACTAAGCAGTTGTCAAATCAAAAGTCAAATAAGTGGTAGGTAAATTATAATTTGGGAGAATAATGAGAATCAAAAGTGTGAACAAGACGCCTTTCATACACAGAGTATTTGTTAACACCACCGGTTCATTTTAGGGTTTTGCATAACATAATTTAATGTTATTTATTCATGTTGAAACCAAGTTCTAGGATGCCTTTCAAGTTCTTGATTGTAGACTATCCAAGCTCATTTTCAGCAATATGTTATAATCCTCGTGGATTATTAAACTTGATACCCATGGAAAACATTAAGAATTGAGGAGGTTGGTGTTAAAACAGACTATATGCTGTGTTTCCATCCCTATTCTAGCTGCTAAATAAGAATTAAGAACTCAAGTACATATATTGAGGACTTAGTCGTGGGCAAGCCTCAAAACAATTATATGGCTCTCATTGTCGTAACTAGTTCAATGGATGAGTGCTACAAAAATTTGGTTATGACTCATCATAATATTGGATGCTGTGATATTTGAAGTGTGTGCTTGCTGGTAATTGATGATAGCTGAACACATGTGACTCGTCTTTAGGCATTGCCCTGATGCCAGCTCGAAATGTTTGCATCCTTGGCCGTCATTCACTCAGACGTTTTATGTATTTTAACCAGAAAACACGTAGCACCCACTATCGCAAATCTTCCAAAAATTTAATTAATTGTCTACAGAAACTGAGCTCATGTTTTATTTTTACAGGTTAATAGCTTGAGGGAGGAACTACAACAGTTGGTGTCACATCAATCTGTTACTATTGTCACGTCGAGTACTTCAGGTTGCTATAGTCATAAACCCTTTTTCAAATGGAAGAAATTATTAATTTGTTATCAGCTTCTTATGACAAACTTTTATGTTTATTCTGATTTTCTAGTAATGTCATAAACTACCAACTAGGAATCTCGTTTTTGGCTAAATGGATATGTTTAGTTAACACGGTATAATTTTTATTTATTTATTTATTTTTGAAAAAACACGGTATAAATTTTGAAACCTTCATTTGTCACAAATATTTACTTGATGGCTTCATCCAGATAGTAATGCTGCTATTACATCTCGTGGCAAATCCAGCTCAATGGATTTTCTCAACAGACCAAGTCTAGCAGGGCTTGAATCTATTTCATGACATAACTGCCACTTTTCATGCTTTATTTGCTGCTGTGGTGACAGTGGACTGGTGTTAATCTATGATCACGCATAAAACATAATGTTTCCTTGACTGATTCTGTTCTAGTTCCAGGATACATGGTGAACCCTGCCAATTATTTTAATTATCATCTCAGTAATAAGTGGTAGATACCAGATTCTTTTGTTATTCAAATCAATATTTATTTGAACTTTGAAGCGTATGTTACTGTTTAACTTTTCCCACTTTCCGGTGGTATTAGGATGCATTTATAGATCTCAGTCGAAGTTCACGTCTTTTTTCGTATTGCTATTTTACCCTTATTCATATAAAAATATCACTAGGTTGCAAATTGTTCAATTTTTTTTTTTTTTTTTTTTGGTATCTATTCCTACCTGTGTTTCTTTCTTGCTGATACAGGATCTGGCAAATATGGTATAATTATTGTTCTTGTAGTTGCTGGCTATGGGTATATTTGGTGGAAGGTAAATTTGTTAATCTTTATGGTCTTGATTTAAGAAACTGGAGCTGTAATTTTGCTCATGTTGCCACATCAAGAAGTTATATGGTCTCTCTAAAGAGTTATTTCTTCTTTACAAGGCATTTTATGATTGCTGCTTAAGATTCTTATTTTGAGGTTTTACCAAACACCAGTCATTTCTATCATGATCTTCTTTTGAAAGTTATCTCTACATTGACAAGTAAATCTCATCATTTTGATTTCATTCGTGAAAAGGGAGGCGTGTTCAAATGACCACACTCAGCATTTCTTACAAAGCCCAATTCTAAGAATATACCTCCTAGTGTGTCATAATCTAAACATGTTTTCACTGGTTTCACCATTGGCAATGCTCAATTGGTGGTGGATAATTTTTACAGAGGTCACTGTAGGCATTTGAACATCCATCAGTAAATGGGCATTTGAACATCCATCAATCAGTAGTTATTATTTTAACATATAATTATAAATTGGCATAAGCTACCCGGGGGGTCCACAACTTGGACTTTAATTAATGGATATCATACAATTTTGAATATCCTCAATTATGATCTTAATGGATCGCGCTGAAATTCAATAAATCAAAATCCAGTGTCCTTAACTTGGATTTTAATGAATTCCGTACAAATCCAATATTCTTAATAACTTTGATTTTAATGGATTTCATTAGATGGTGGATTTCTATGGATTTCAACCTAAAAAATATACTTATCGAACTCTTTCAAATCTGAACCCATACTGTTGGAATTGTCTGGATTTCATGTTTTCTTCTTTTAAATTCACAAAATCAATAATAATGATTCTTAATCTCTTAAAAACCGTCAAAATCAAAAGTGACAACACCCATTTTTTTTCCTCCTTCTTTACCACTCCAGCCTTTAAATAATCTTACCATATTCATAAATTTTTATTTGTAAAAAAAATAGAAGTAAATTTCTTTCTGTTGAGTTTACCTAAAAAACCAGTGGTAAAATACGGCTAGGTAACTGCAAAAATCCAGGAAAAACTAGTTATAATTGGCAAAATTGATAAAACCGAATAAAATGATTTTCAATATCTTGTAGCACATGAAATGGAAAATAATTTATTTTCAAGATCAAAAGTTATTTTTTATTTAATTAATGGGAAGTGGTTCGCCCTTGATCCACTGCCTGACGGGTCAATTACTGGTTCGATAAGGTCCATTAAAGTTTTGTAACATAGATTTCTATTCAAACCTTGTAGATTATGTGGAACTTAATTTACATTTGTGAAATCCATAAGAATCCGTGGATGTTAAAAATTCGACCAAAATCCAAATTGAGGACGCCTCCCTAAGCTTGCATTTACACTTATGCTGTTGGAATTTATTGGCGTAAAACCTTTCCTGCGCATACAGTGTACACTTATGTCACCAGTGTTTTGGTTGAAAGATCAAAGATGGTCTAAATCTTATTAGAAGAGTGGCAATTCAATCATGGATGCATGAAAATTCTTCAGAGGCAGAGTTTTCAAGTTTTGAAATTCATGATATGCTGCCCTAATCCAACTGTTGCTGAACCTGGGCAATGGAATATTTGTCTGCTGGTTTTTAATTTTTCTTTTCTTTTTTTTTTTTTTTTTTT
>CAVNYN010214756.1:0-26947 GCA_963692815.1 Nyctanthes arbor-tristis | reverse complement strand
AAAACTTTATGCATGTAGAAAAGGAATCAAAGTATTAGGTTACCCACCTCAAATATTCTTCGAATAATCCACGTGAAGAAGTATGCTTAGAGCCTTGATATTCCCCAATTAAAGCTATCTTTCAAGCTATAATCCTTCTATATATGGTAAAGGACTCTTTTCAAAGGACAAATAGGTATTTTGGCGGGTTTCTATTGGTTTTCTCCTTCCCTTGGCCAAGTTGGACGAATTTTGGAGTTTGGGAGAGAAAAAGGGCAATGGGTTGGAAGAGAAAATGAAATTCTTAACTTCCTATATATAATAGTTAGGATTTAGCTAATTTTAATAACTTTTGAGTTCCGCCAACTATATCGTGACAAGTGGCGCCAACTATATCTTGACAAGTGGCGCAAATCTCCTCCTGACAAGTGGCGCGGTGTGGCGCCGCACACTTGTCAGTAAATTGCCCAAGAAGTCCTTCCCCTTGCATTATCTTTCAATCAAGTTCACAATCTTCAATTCATGTCAATTAAGTCATTACACTTTAGTTTATGTCAATTATTAACCAAGATCTTTCTTTAGCGTCAATTCAATAACAATATTTTGATCTTCAACCAATCTTTCAATGATATTCAAGTAATTCTTTCAAAACGAACAACTTCGTTGCTTACCTTAATTTGTAGAAATTTTCGGGATGTTACATAATGATCCATGCTATATGCTCTCATTGAGAATGACGATAGAGAAGAAAATATGCATGTGGCATAAAGATGATTAGCATGGGTTGTTATTTATGATGGTGGAATCGCTATATAGTTATACTGTATTTTGATTGGTCGTCTAGGTATATACATTTCATTTAGGACAGTGTACCGCTGTGGATGTTGGGGGCTTAGTGATCGGTTGACCGAATATATATATATATATTGGACCCAGTGTTAGAAGCTCGGCAGCCCACTGTTTGGGTATATATGCTGGACGAAGTGTTGGAGGCCCGACAGTTGTTATGATTTGGCCAGGCCATTCTTATGTATATTGGTAAGTTCTTGGCAATGAACAAGGCATGGTAAGCCAATGGGAACAAGGCATGTACGCGTAGATGACTAACTTTATCAATAATGAGCTCAGACGGTATACTATATAGAGAGATATGGGCTTTGTTTGTTTAGTGATGTGTACAACTATCATTGTATTTAAGTATCAAATACATATATAGATATGCCGTTACTTGCTGAGCATTAGCTCATATATGGTTTTGCATTGTATGTACGAAAATACAAGTAATGTGGGTTAGTGACAACTCCAAATGACTAGAGGATTGTGTACCAGAAACTTGAGTGTGGTAATATGAATCTACAAGTGGCACCATAATAAAGGTTATAAACCTATTTAAGTGAAAAATTTACTATTTCATGAAGATAAAATAATTTATAAAATCAGCCCTCAATCTTCCCTTTCAAGTAAGATATGTTTCTTATCTAATAAATATAACAATTTTACTAAATCTCATTCTTTTAATATAATTAAGAATATTTTAGAGAGAAATTTTATTTAACTTTTCAACTACTAAATTATTATAACATATTCCTTATGGAATATTTTGACGAAAATAATGTCTTTATCGAGAATGAGAAATATTAAATTATTTAAGGGTGTTACAAAACCGGTGTAGATACCCAACCTAAGTAATGTATCTTTCACCACATATTTTGATCACATGACTTAAACCCACATGTGAGTCATCTGTATAAGAACTCATGTGTGTTATAGTATATAAAGACCGATATCTCTATAATATGGAGACACTAAGAAGCTCTTGATCATTTTCAGGGGAAACAACATCTCCACTTAATTCAAATACACTAGTGTATTTGACAGCAATTTGTAAATGAGTTGTTTATAAGTTAGATAGATTATAAATTTCACCGTAACTTCCTTTTGTTAGATTTTTTTTTTTAAACGAAAAAAAACAAAAAAAGTTGTTTCACTTTTATTTCTTGACTTTCAGAAAAATGAAACAATGAAATATTATCAGGTGACACAATTTATAAAACTGATTTGTAGACAACCGATTTATAAATGAGCTGTCAAAACACATTGACTATAAGCGATATAATTCATGTCACTGTATTTTAATTGAGTTTACGAGCAGGCTTACACCCATCACAATTCATGAAACGAGAGGAGGGCATTGGGGAACTCAAACAAGGCTAATTTTTGGTGCTCAGCCTGTGAGAGCCTAAGACCATGAACGAGCGAATAGCAACAGCCCAAAGCAAACACCCGTTGAAGGCACTTGAAAGGCAAGAAGCAATCAGTTCAGCAACCTACCATGTATTTTTATGATTTTATCAAGGTTGTAAAAATGTAAGACGTGAAAAAGTATTGAGATCAAATATTAAGTTTAGACACACTAAAACATGATAAAAACGTGATTAATGTGTGACAAAGCGTAAGGTGTAACAAATCGCAAAATCCAAACTTTAAGTATAATCGTCGCCTAAACATTGACTATATGAGTCTTTTAGAACACTAATTTTTTTTCCAGCCTCAGTTTGGCAATTTCCTACTAGAAAAAGGAGTTCCCTATTTAAAGAAGCTACACTTTTTTATTTCCCAAAACCAATTTATAACATTTCTACTTCCTCTGTCTTACAAAAATATTCTCATTTCATTTTCACTTAAATTAAAAAAATACTATTTAATATTATTGGAAATGTATAATTTAATAATATATTTCATAATATACCATTTGATTTATTTAATATTTCACTTTAGTTATTTTTTATCGTTGATTACTATACACTATAAATGAGGATATATTAGAAAATAAAAAAATTAAGTTACGAAATGGAAATATAATTTGAAACGGATAAAAAAAGAAAAAAGAAATATCTTTTTAAGAGGAAAAGAGTAATAAAATAACATCTATTTCAACAATTGACATGACCCACCACAAACCATTTGAAATTCTTTATTAATGTTACTCGGAAATGCTTATTTAATTTACAATTGTCACTTATTAATGTGCCAATCGCCAAAATGAGCTGACAAATTAGCCGTGACAGTAAATTTCCACCTTTTTTTTTTTTGAAGGTCACGATTAATCCACAGTTAAACGATGTATGAATACTCGAATACCGGTTAACACTTGTCTACGGCGAATTGGTCAATGGAAATATTTTATTATTGTTATGCACATTCTTATAACTTTCTTGGTATGAATCATATTGTCTGCCCTTTGCGGACACTGAAAAGGATGCATCTCCAACTCATGACACTTTGACAGACAATTTGGGCCTATGAAAACCCAAAAGAATATGGGCCCATTTCAGTTGTAAAGGTAATGGGTCCACCCAAAATTAAAAGAGTTACTCTCATAATCAATTGTGGCGGTGTTTGTGGACCATATTCATTTTTAACGGCCCATAGTACCGCCACCAACTTGTCTTTCTAGGATGGAACCCACCTACCCAAATGCCACTACCGTGTCCACGTGGCACCACTCTTTTTATTGATAATATCTCTTTTGCCGTTAGGTGCCCCTTCTTATTATTTATTTCCAGAGGTGATTACGTATGTGACTCCAAGCATAACTACGTATTCCTTCTAAGTAATTTTAAAAGGACATGAAAAAAGAGATATTATTAGTTGACATTCTTATGTGACACTCATTTTATTAGATGATGATTATATAATTACTTTTTCATCATCTAATATAAGTGTGTCACATAAAAATATTATCTAATAATATCTATTTTTCATGTTCTTATAGAATTTTTCATTCCTTCGAGCATGTTTGGGCTGGCTCGTGTGTGTGTATATATATAGTTTAAAACATCCAAACACGTTGTAGAATTTACTATTTTATTGCTTAAGTTTTTTTTATTTCTCGTGAATTACAAAAAGTCAACCTTATTAATAATGCTAAATCAATGGTTTAATAACAAGTGTGCACCAACAAACTCCCAATTGCACCGTTATGACAATATTAAGAACATACGACTAAATTTATCACAAACTCTGACTTTAATGTCAAAAATCACATTAGGCAAGCAAGAAAGTATATCTTGCAATAATAAAAAGATGAAAGTGGTAATAAATGAGAACGCTAATTCATGTCAAGCCAAATTTGCATTCTAAATGATACACACGAGTCATGACTGTTGTACTTCTAGTAGAACGAGTCCATATTTAGAAAATTCAAGAATCGGATTCTGTTAGGGAAAGGTTATCAATGTTGGACTTGGACCATGAAATTTTGAACTATTTAAGAGAGTGTTTGATTCTAGTTATAATGAGCACGATTTAATAAAATAATAAAATGAGTAGCAGAAAAATAATAAGAGTGTGTTTAAGTATAAACATGAAATTTAATTAGAAAGAAAATATTTTTCTATTGATTAAATTACCAATAATTAAATTACATAGA
This sequence comes from Nyctanthes arbor-tristis, assembly GCA_963692815.1. Classification (NCBI taxonomy): domain Eukaryota; kingdom Viridiplantae; phylum Streptophyta; class Magnoliopsida; order Lamiales; family Oleaceae; genus Nyctanthes; species Nyctanthes arbor-tristis. The sequence goes on along the minus strand of CAVNYN010214756.1, from coordinate 22,536 downwards.
AAATGAATTGCAACATGAACATGTTTGATTGGAAGTGAAATTCTCAAAAAAAAAATATGAGTTACCTAGAAAATAAAAAAACCTACACCCCTATAGAAAAGTATTTTCCTTGTTTAAAAAAAAAAACGTGGTCACGTGACTAAAAAATGAAAAATATTTTTCATGAAAAAAAATTTGAATCAAACACCACAAAGGTAGAAATTTAGGTGGAAACCTCATTTTCCATAGAAAACCTCCACCAATCAAACACATTCTAATTGTTTTACAAGTATGATAATAATCGTAATGCAATAATTTTTTATTTCAATAATATAATAATAAGTAAAATTATATTGTTCAGTTCAAAACAAGAATAAAAAAATTCCGTAAATAAGGGCAACATTCAAAATTTTAGTGAAATAGAAAACAATTTTTCCCCCTTTTATACCAGGGGAGATCGGGGAGAGCTGGTTATAGGGTATGTCCTAACTGAAAACTTGAGTATTCAACTAGTGCAATACCATTCAAATCACAACAAGACAATGTATTTGAGTATCAATCAATCAAATATTAAGTTAATTATTTGATTAATAATTTAAAGTTCTATCACTAACTTTTAATGCATATTCTTCTGCCCGGCGAATTGGAATGTCCAAAACCAAAACCCTGCAACAAGGCTTGACCATCAATCAAGCTCTCTTGCTCCTCATTTTCTTTTTCTCCATTTTTCAATTTTAAATTTTATAATATATTTATATTTATGGGTTCAGAGTGTAACTTGTGTAAAATTGCCAAAACTCGATCCGTGTTTTCTTGTAATTTTAAATTATAATGAGACATTATAATGACATAAAATGGTATAGTTGAAATTGAATGAGTATTTTAAAATTTTAAAAGTAAAGGCTTTTTTTTTTTGCAAATTGTATAGTTGTTAATTAATCTAATAATAAGTGTCATTCTAGAAGATTAATCTAATAATAAGTAATATAATAATAAAAAAATAAAATCAGAATCGAACGCCTCTAAAATATTGACATCAAATACCTTAATCAACAGGAATGGGGATTAACAGATAAGGATGAAACTGTGTTTATTTAGCTAGTATGTATGTGAAATTACAAAATGTGGTAGAGATTTTTCATCCAAATGATGAATTTTGTTTACCTAACGCCACTAGGGTTCATAGTGACATAATTAAAAATGCCAAAATTTTCTTATACTTGTGGGCACAAAGCTATGGTATTAAAACTTCTTGCACTACGTTAAATTTATTGCACTGTCATTAGTAATTAGGTCAAAAACGTAGACTCAGGTGTTGCTATATATGGTCGAGCAATGCCTTGCTTCAGCAACCACCTCGCCGAGTTCCGATGTTTTTGTATAAAATCGTGACGTGGTCGTTATATGCATTAGAGATCTAGGCTTGTAAAAGATATGAAAGGCAAAAATATTTGGTCCAAAATCTAAGCCCATATTTTAATTTCTTGATGATAATTAATTATGTGGTCACGAGCATTTATTGAGTTTAATGAGACCAAGGCAGCCGAAACTGAAGATATACACCAATTATTTTCAAAGAGGTGTAAACATATTTGCTCGTCGGAATTCCCGAACAATACACAATCTGTCCTAACACACAGACCTTCGACTGCTTTGCATCACTTTTGAACTTTTTGTCATCATGGCTTACGTTTATCACATGTGACTGCACAATTACTCAAGTCCCCCAAATTTATATTTAAAACTAGAGAGGTAGACACCGACCAGTTCAGTTCAATTCAGTTTTATCGAATTGAATAGAATCGGCTAAAATTGGTCTAGAGAAAGGTGAACTGATTCTGTCCGATTTTGTTAGTTAAATTAGCGAAAATTGATTTTTCGTCGAAAGTGTAAACCGGTCAACTGACCGAACAAACTCGCTTAGACCGATTCACCGGTCCGAGTCGGTTTGGCCAGTTACTTTGCTCACCCTATTCAGAACTTCTCAAAGTATGTGAGAATCACTAATGAAAATAATTTAAAAATATCAACATTTTATTAATTTGAAGATATTGAACTAGGTAAGTTTATTTATAATTAAAAAAAAAAAGAAATACCTGAGTAGTGGGAATGAGGGAGCGTATTCCTCCAAATGATGTCGCATGGCCATCTTAATGTCACATTAACTCGGCCATGCTATCGTGACAATGCCACCGGGTGTTATATCAATACAAAGAACATTTTGATGATGTGGTACTACCAGTTTTTCTCAGGAAATTGATCAGGCTCCAAAATGGAGCCTGATCAATTTCCTTAGAAAAATTTGTGGTACCACAAAGTTAACACATGGCGGAGCGAAGGGTGTGCTCAATTGTGTTTGGGCACACCCCACTTGGGCCAAATGCAAATTTTGGTCATGTAAATATTTGTAAAAATGAAAATAATAAATATATAAATTAATATTAATTTACATTTTGAATACACTTAGATACTGACAGCTAACTCCGCCTCTAATCAACATTTGAACTGATGTGCAATTGATGTGAAAACACTATACTAGAAATATATCATGAAGGGATCGTGTCTAAATTAAATATCTCGATCTCGATACATTCAATTTCAATATATTACTTTATTTACATTTTTATTTTTATTTCCCCCAGTTCTCCCAAGACCCATGCGTGCTTGGGCGGGGTATGAAAACCCTGCATCAGCAAATGGCAGAGAGAATAGAGGAACATTCATGATTGCAAACTAGCAAATTATTCTCTTGGGGGACGGGTCCCGCCATGATTTTATACAGTCGTGTCATGTGTCATCACGTCCTGTCCCAAAATCTAAACCAAATCTCTCATCTCATCTTCGTCCCCCTTTTTTTACTTTTCACCCCCTAAACTATTATTATCATTGCGCTTTCATTTCATCAATTTTATCATTACACCACTCATTTTCACATCAATTTCCCAACTTATCATCTTGTGTTTTATCATCATTTCTCTCTTTAACTTTGAACTCCTTACTTTGGCTTTATTTTTCCCTTTATTTTCCTTTCATGCCATTTCCCATTTAAGGTAAAATTTTTCACTGCACACTCCATATAATAATAATGATTGATAAACGTAAATAATTATTTTTTAAACAATCACAATGCGACTGTCACACATGCACATTACGAATTTTATAGAATTTGACGTTTAACTTCAAACTCATAATATCAAGCAGCATTTTCCAAAAGAATTTTCATCTTTTGATCTGTGATCGAGTAATGATATTACAAGAAAAAGTGGTCTAAGATTGACTTTTCAACACAATTAATGGGTCAAGTCAAGTGTTAATTTTCTTGCAATAATCAACTCCTTTTCACACTAAGATGATTTTGTGTTAATTATATTTTTTTTTTGAGAAAAGTGTTAATTAGATTGTTGATTTACTTATTTAGTTATTTTGCAAGGGCAAAAGTGTCGCAAAAGTGAATAAATGGCCACTGAAGTGTTGCCTATTAAGGTTGATGACAACGGCTCACCACCTTGCAATTAAATTCACAAGTACATTAATTAATTAATTAGCTTATTAATCAAGTTGTTACCTTGTGTGTAGGGGCATGCAACCCAAACTATTTCTTGTCCCACTCATATATTTTTTTAGGGTTAATTATACCTAACGTCCCCAACCTTTTAATGTCCCCAACCTTTTAAGTAATTATAAATCACGTTCCCAACTTTTAATTTTCCGTCTGGGCGTCATCAACCTTTTAAGAGTGTTACACCTAACGTCTCTAGTGACGGAAATCGCTTATGTTTACCGTTAAGTTGAGGATAGTATGGTAAAATATAAAAAATTAAATATTTTAATGTTTAAAACAAAGGTTGGGCGGAGGGGAGCTTGGCGACTGGAAACCATTTATGGCAGCCTTTATGTGTTGGGGGAGCCTCCCCCATGTGCTGTTAGAAATGACAGCACTTTTGCTATCATTTCTGGCCGCAAGTCCCCCCTTTTAGCTGTCAGGAATAGCAGCTCTTGGCTGCCAAGGGCTGCTGAAGGGGGGGAGTCTCCCCCTCCCGTGCGTACTGCAGGAAATGACAGCAAAAGGGCTAGGAGGAAAATACCCCCAACTTAACGATAGGAATAGACAGTTTCCATCACTAAAGACGTTTCGTATAATGCTCTTAAAAGGTTGAGAACGTTTATAAGGCAAATTGAAGGTTGAGAACGTGATCTATAATTACTTGAAAGGTTAGAGACGTTAGGTGTAATTAACCCATTACTTAAAGGTTAAATTAACAAAAAGTTCATAACTTTTGAGTTAATAATTGATTTAGCTCTCAATATTTTTTAAGACTCTCCTGGATCCCCAATTTTTTTTAAGACTCTCTTCCCCTCTCAAAATTGGCCATCGGAAACAGTAGCGTCACTAGAATGCTGCCATTTCTAGCGACTAAAAAAGGGTGGGTGAATCCCTCCCCCCCATTTACTGTAAAAAATGACAGCATTTCAAGTGTTAACAGAAAAGATGGAGGAGTCCGTCCCCACTGGCAACCAATTGGGAGAAAGGGAGAGATGCTCTCCCTTTTGCTGTTGAAACCTTTTTGGCCTTTAGAAACAACAGCATTTCGTCAGCAAACGGCATCCTGAATGCTGCTTTTTTAGACGGCCGATCTTGAAGGGGTATGGTGGAGTGGGTATCTGGAGGGTTAGGGTTTTTTCCTTTTTTTATTATTTTTAACTTTTTTAAAAAATTAAAAAGTTAAAAGGTATAACAGTTATTTTGTTGAAAAATTAAAGGAATAATGACAAAAAAGACCTATTATTTGCATTTATGAAAGACTGAGGACTCAAGAGAGTCTTAAAAAAATTAAAACCTTAATTGATTCTTAATTCAAATGTTGGGACTTTTTGTGAAATTAACCTTTTTTTTTAAGAGTGAATTGAAGATAAAATATTTTTTATTTTTTTGGGCATGAGGAACGTGTGGATCACATGCCAGCTTATCAAATATTATACTACAATTTGCCAATTAATGTGTAAAGCCAAATAACATTATTAAATTATTGAACCCATCTCTTTGGGAGGATACGTGGATCACAAGCGTACACAAAAAATATTATAACAACACAATTAACAAGGTGTTTATTATGATTGTAGCCAAGTGAGTTTGAAATTTGAACTAAGCTATTAAAATGGGAAGATTGGCGTATTTGATATTGGACATAATTTGTGTCAACAAAACGTGACAATACTAATTAAAATCAAATGCCTTTCTAATATTTACGTTTGATAGCCCGTTAACATATGGAGGATTTACGGGAGGGGCTAGCATGGGCTATAGCTCGTGGTGGTCTGAAATCATTTTTTGAATTTTATGTAGGAAAAGTCTATATATGTATTTATATATATATTTTTTTTTTTAATACAAGAGGATATAGGAGAAGGGCAAGTGTGATTCAAGTCAAAACATTTTTTTTCCCATTAATTAAAGCCCGTAGCAGGGGGAAAAATTCTATACCTATCGTTGTGTATTTAGCTTCTGATCAACAATACACAAAATCAACATATAATTGTTTTATAAACATGGTAATTGTAACAAAATCTAATCAACAGATAATGAAGCATAAATAATAATTTTTCACATATTTCAAAATTTTACTAGGTTTTGAGCACATTTGACCCGGCACGCGTCCCGATATCCAAATGTTAATCAATAGGAATCACAATACTTAATTTGATATGTGATCTTTTTAATTTCCCTAAATTAAGAAAATAGTTACGTGAGATATGTGTCTTGATCATATATATGTAAGTGCTAAAACTAATAATGAAGTTAACTTGGATGAATACGAAATTTGCGAAAGGAAATGCAGGAACCATATGATACAGAAATTAAATTGGAACTCAAAAGAAGTGATTAAGGAAAAGTTATTGACTAATTAAAGAGAGAATATATATATATATAATACATGCATTTCTATAAGCAAAAATAATATAATTCCATTGTATATCCTAATTGTAATTCTTGATTACTCTACAAAATATTTAATTAATCAGAAGGGCAAATCCAGGAGCTCACTGTAGCATCGGCGCCGGATGTAACATTTTCCAGCCCCTTTTCTGGTTGGAACTCTGAACCAATTCTCCCACCAAAAGGCCCCATATTTTCTTGAATATTCGTTTCGTTCCTTTCTTGCACAGCAGCAGCTGCTGTAGCAGAAGAATTTTCTAAATTTGGGAACCCACTAAGATTATTCTCCACATGCTGATCATGGCTCATTCCCAGACTTCCAAAAACTGGGCCCAGTTGATGATTCTTAATCGAAGAAGAATGCAAAAGAGGCTGAATTGGAACATTAATCTGGTTTTGCAAATTCATTAAATTCTGGGGTTGTTTTGGGATTAGGCCAACATCAGAGGGTAGTTGGAAATTATCGGAATTATTATTCAAAGTACCAACCTTTGCGGTGGAAATATTGGTACTGGGTGGCACCATAGCATCAATCACACTAGAGTTGAACAACGCCATCGATGGTTGTTGAACTTGTACCTTTTGGGCCGATGGCCGGAGAGGATAGAGAGATCCTAAAGCACCCTCCAAATTTCCGGACCTCATGCTGGAGAAAAGATCGAGCCGCCGGGAATACGGTGGTCCTGAAAACGGAGCAGCCGGAATGCCCGTAAATTCCTGCACCATTTGCCGGAAATTTGTGGTGTCAGTAGTGAGAACCGTGGTGGGAGCCCTCCTTGAAGCTCTGGGCCGTTTTTTAGGATTCTTGATTGTACTATTGTTGTTGGGTTGAATATGATGATGATGGTCAGATTGTTCTGAACCGGCATGTGGCTGCAACTGTACGGACGGTGGTGCGTTCGAGAACGTACCGGGGCCTGGCCGGTTTCTGTCGGGACCTTGGGAATCTACAAGATTTTGGGTTCTTGATGCTGATAATGATGACGACCCTGGTAAGTTTCCAAAGGTGGCATAATTGGGCTGATCGGATCTTAAGCTTCTGGTCCAAACAAGATCATTGTTGGCCGAGGATGGCTGCATAATTAATGGATCGAAGAAACTGGTTTGTTGTTGTTGTTGTTGTTGGGAGAGAAAGGTTGGGTGTTGGTTTGATGATATTGAACCAAAATGTCCGCCGGAGGAATTCAAGAAAGAAGAGATCGATTCACCTCGTGAGTCGAAGTCGTCGTCACCTCCGGTACTGGAAGATTGCATACTCCCGCTGTTTCCAGAATCCATAATATACAACTCGAAAAAGAAAGCAGCGGATGAAACAAAGGAAAATTCTAATATAAGCAGCAGTAAGTACCGATGCCTATATTAAAAGGAGAATCTTCCGATCTAACCAAAAAACTCAAGAAAGAAATGCATGAAAAGGGGTAGAAATCTTCCTGGAAATTAAACTTTCAGAAAGCGTGGATATGTTGTTTGCAAAGTACGATGGGATGAAACTGGGGTTTCTTTTATTATCCCTTTCCTTTTTCTTCTGTTTCTGCCTAATCCACGGGTGACAGTGAACTAGGGTTTGGAACAAGGGGGAAGAAAAAGGGAAAAAAGGAGAAAGGGAGTGAGAGAGGAGACAATAAATAAAGGAAGCTTTTCTGGAGGCTCTAAAAGAAAGGCCGGGCTGAGTTTACATTTTCACATAAAAAAGAAAGAGAGCTGATGGGGGACAGTGGGGTCGCCATTGGAGTAGAGCAAGGAAGCTGCCGGTAGGTGGCGACGGGTCAAACTCAAATAGAGATAGAGATAGAGATAGAGATAGAGATAGATACATAGAGAGAGAATGGTTGGCCAGTTTGATATTGAGTGTGAAAGAAAGAAAGAAAAGGATTTATTATTTTTATTATCTAAAAAAAATCTAGAAAATAATTTACATGATTTTGCCAAAAAGAAAAATAAAAATGTGAAAAGGAAAGGGCATAAAAGTATAGAGGTGGTTAGGCTAATGAAGGCTAAAAAGGGTGTAAAAGGCGTATAACAACAAACAAAGACAAAATAGAATAGACGGCTAGTGCCGCCGCATGCAGCCACCATCCACGGGCGGTTCATTTCTCACTTTATTCTTTTCTTTTTTTTTTTTTTTTTGTGGGGAGTGGGCGGGAATTTCTCACTTTATTCATATGTTTATTAGAAAATAAGATTTTTCGAATATTAGACATGAAAATTAGATGCCTTCATTCTTAGCTGTTTTCTAGTGTTGGGTATGCATTATTTAGGGCTATCTAATTTTCATCATATTTCAATATAGACAAAAAGATAATTTGGCCCTTCCGGAATACGTATTTGTACATATATTCCTTGCAGCAATGATTATATAATGTGCTCTCTCTCAATTAGACAAAGCTTATCGTTTTGCTAGGTGTTTCGTTTAATAACCTTGTGACATCTTTGAACCTATATATGCACAGTACAACATTATATGGATACAATTTTTTTTTCTATTGCAGCAACTATATAAACTTCTTCTCTCCCTCCCTCTGTCTGTTTTAAAAATTGTTAAGACGAATTTGCTTCACCAATTAGTTCTTTCTTTCCTCTTTCTTTTTGCCTGAATCCATCTATGTGTTATAAACTAAAATAGGGAAGCATAGAAAAAATGACTATTGTATGCATTATGCTTTTGAACTTTAGTTTAGATTCTTAACTGTGAGATGTATATACACTTTCACCTTTTCCATTTGAACAGGGTTTAACTAATTAGACACGAGTTTTGTTATTGTTTACAAATGTGAACTATAATAAATGTAGAGTTTCTATAATACTAACGCCAAAAATTAACTACAAAGGCAAACCCTACTTATTACAGCGTTGAACAAATCTGAAAGGATTCCATACTACACTATATAGATTTAATCAGAGGATTGTGGAAACAATTTTTTTAAAAAAGTCCTGATATAATATCTAAACATCGCAACAATGTATAAACGTTTCCATACCTTTTCACAATTATTATATCCGTAAAAACGCAGCCTAAGATAGTTGGAGGATGTAGTGGGAAAAGAAATAAATTTGACAAATCAGAGGAAAATTTGTGAACTAAAAGAATTACACAAAATACATGGTAGAAAAGAAAAGGGAACAAATTAATTAAAAAGAGGTTAACAGCGACGAAGGACGGAAGATCAAAGACCAAGAAGGTAGTTACTACGGAATGCAGCAACCACCTCTGCCTTGATCGTATCTCACTCAATATATATACACACACACATATATGTATCTCACCCTATTTAATTTAATATATGAGTTTTTTTTTTTTTTTAAATACAAAGGGAGACAGGAGTCGAAGGGGTATGTGTGGTTTGAACACGGGATTTTCTGCCCAAAACGTGAGAACTTAATCATTGTAACTCTTGTTCAAACCACAATATATGAGAGAACTAAATAACATATTTTGATGCTTTGATTCTTGGTCTTATTTGGCCATGGGTACGACAATTAACAATATAATACATACACGGTAATATGCGTTCCTCCGGAAACATTAACAAATACAATGTGCGGCGTACATAATTAATAATGTCAGCGAACTGAGTTTCTTTTTCCTTGTTAGTTCCCCATAACAAACTGATATAATAATATGCCAACTTACTTAGTAGCGCGATCCAGTGGTTGATTAGTGTAGGCATTTCCACGACAATTATTGAGATGGATGCTAAGGGTGTGGTCGACGGATTGCAAGCCAACTAGGAAAACGTATCAGAATTCGGGATGATGATACAAGATTTCAAGCATTTGTCACAACACTGTGATCATTTCGAAGTAAGATACATTCGACGTCAAGCTAATATGGTCGCTCATATCTTAGCTAGAAGAGCTTTCTTATGTTCCACTCTATGTACTTCAGTTTTGCTCTGGATTGGCTTATTAATGCGTTATCAAATAATGTAACTCATGGTTCTAATATGAATGAATTGATTCATTTTCCTCAAAAATAAATAAATAAATAAATAAATAAAATAATGTGCCAACTTAATTATAAGAGTTCCTTCTTTGATTCATATTGTAGTGCAAACTAGTCTCTTTTTTCTTTGTTTCCAATTTCCTTTTTTTTTTTTTTTTTTGTTGGTCCAATTTCGTTTCAAAACACGTGATGTTGTCTTCAATAGACAGCAGGACAACTTTTGGTCCAAGTCATAACAAGGAAAATTGGGTACTGAGATTCAAAATTAGTACGAATTGAGAGCAACATGTCACGGAGCTTTAATCGCCCACGTATTCATGAATTGGAACGCATAATATAATATCTATTTCCAGTGTAAATAGAAAATCTCGGTAGTTAATTAATTAATTAATTATATTGACGTCATTAATTTCAGTTCATGGCCATAAAATGTGAATCCTCACATGATTTTATTTCATATTATATATTATATATGCATCTCCGTTAATGTGTACATAATTTAAACGGTACTTAATTAATTAACAAATTGGCAATTAATAATGTTTAGATTGATTAGTTCAACCACATATTCTAGTTAGCTGCAACCATATAAAATTAGGTACTCCCTTAAACACATACTCCAACTATTTAATAATCAAGATAATTAAGAGATTCCCCTTCTTTAATTAATTTACAATTGCATCAGAATATACATTATTGATTTGATGGTGGTAACCTGTGTTGTACTGTTGTTTAAACAAACAAATAAATAAATAAATATTATTCATTCACATCTAAGGATATGTGCTTATCTTGATCTCTGATTAGTTTTTTTTTTTAAATAATGACTGCTGATTAAAGTTGAACTTTAAAAAAATAAAAATAATCTCTAAAATTTCTAGATTAGTGTTATTATTTTGTAATTTATTTATTACTTGTACTAAGAGAGAACATGCCGAAGATAATAATAATATCTCTGGTTATTGTGCTTAAATATTAAATTAATAATGTACATATTATTGAAGATATAATATAATAAATAATATAAAATTAGTCTGATCTATCAGCTTAAATTTTTATATCAGGTGGCCATGATAATTTATCATGGTATGAGAGTAGACAACAGTCTCGAGCACGAATCTCCATATCACCCATGTAAATAAAATATGCACATATTAGGTTTTGATGAAAATAAAAATCTCATTTATATGTGAAAAGGTGTATATATATAATATAATAAATAAATAATATAAACATCGAGTGGTCTTAATAATTCGACATCTATATTTAAAGTTTTCTCCTTATCGGGGGTATTAGTTTGTGTGTGTATGATAATAATAATTACTCTGTTATGGCAAGTGGCCAAACCTATTAATCAAATCTCAAGCTCCAAAGATTCGAAATCCTTTTGTACACGGCAAGAATAAAATACATTGCGGCTAGCTTCTTATTTATTTCTTTATTATTTATTTTATGATTATTATTATTATTATTATTTTTATTATTTTTTTTTTTTTTTTGCAATCGCGGCTAGCTTCTTATTTGTTTCATGGCATATATGGCATATGTATAATAATATGTCCTTTTGGAAAATTAATTTAGTCTTTTACCATGCATATTTTTATAAATTGTTAGGCGGAGTCGGACAAGCAACAAGGTAAAAATTAATTATACAAGTTTGATTTCAAGTGCCATCTATTGATTTCATTACTGATATATGTTATCACAAACTAGCATTTTATAAGAAAATGGTCGTTTTTAAATATTAAAAGGACAATCCGTCTTACCCATCTTTTTAGTATCCACGTGTTCTTCTACTTTTTGTCTATGTGACATCCAATTATGAAGTTTATTAACCTATCTCTGTTGCTATTTTTGTTTTTGCATACAATTTGATACATATGTTGAAGTAAAATTCATTTTCGAGCAATACCATATAGCATTAGCAGTACTGAACACTAATCTATGTGACGTTAAATAACTTAAGTTAAATCAAATGAATCACATATTCATACCTTTAACTCCATTTATATCATGTAATTGCGTATACGTAGCTAACTATACTGGTTTAAGTAGCATTATTATTATTCTTAATTACTTTTTAATTAATAAAATGAGTAATTCTAAGGGACATGAAAATGAGATATTATTAAGTAACATTCTCATGTGGCACACATTCATTGAGTGATGATTATATGACTACTTTTTTATCATCCAATACAAGTATGCCATATAAAAATATCACCTAATAATGTCCCTTTTTTATGTCACCAAAATTTTTCTAATAAAATAGTACTGTTTACTAGGTGTTCTTTCCATTTAAGCTAGCAATATGGACAATGGACTCGAGATGGACCCAACCCAGTACTTTAGTCCGGTTGGATGTGAATCATGTAATCGGGCTCTACTTAGGTATAGGTTTGCTAACATCGGCTTGGATTGAATCTGTGGGCTTTGATCTGTCAAACAAACAGTGTAGTTTTAGGCCCGCGGGCTAGGAGTTGAACTTACGAGCTCAGTTCTGTGAAAATTAACGGTGTAGCCATTCAATTCAATTTCCCCTACCTAGACTATCCTCCTAGCACATAATTTTCTTTCTTGACAAATATTACCATTAATAGGCCAAATATCTATTGCGCTTTAAATATTATATTGTTAATAAATGATTCGTGACATAGAATTTTATCATTGTCAATGAAGAATATTTTCGAATGCTGTATCTGTTAGTAAAATATTATTGCATTTAACTTATTTTAAATCCTCAGTTCAAAAAAAAAAAAAACTTTATTTAAATCCTGTTGAATGACACTCACATTGTGCGTAACTATACGACACACACTTATAGGATGAACATGGCTAAGATTCGATCGTTCAATTGGTGACAACTTGTAAATTATTGATCATTTGGTCCCTCGCTTTGAGATTTGATATTTTTGTGAGTTACAATCGTGAATTGTCTATTCGTCTCGTCATTCTTTTACATCAAAAAGGAAAAAACATCTAATCCCAACAGAACTAGAAAGATAAAAAGAAAATTGCAAAATTCATGCAACTGAAAAATGGTTGGGGAGAAAAGGGGCGGAAATGCATTGGATCATGTGACCAATTTCATCCTTTGCGTATAATACATTGCAATTGTAACGTGTGCGCCACTTTCCGCAACCTCTACGGATCTCAATTGATAAGCCTTCTCTTTTTTGTGATCATCCAAACGTGAACAAGAAGCTGCTTCATCAAGAATCTATAATGACAAAATCAACTTTAAATTTCGTCACCTTTTTCTTTAATATTGTTATTGGGTTGGTCCATATGCCCAAAAATAACACCTCCAAAATCCAATCATATCTTCATTTTTTTGCCTTGATTAGTAGTTTTGAAACCATATTATAGCAAAAAGCCTTAATATGCTTTATAAAGTTTGGCCCATCTTGCCAATACGTTGATTGATTAATTTTATGATTATGAGAATTGAGACCCCTCCACCACCACAAACTTCCATACCAACAACCCTTTTTTAGCTTATTCTAACTCTAATGCTTAGTTTACCTTTCAAATTTTTAGACTTGAAAAACCCAAATAATTTGTGACTATTTAGATGATTTAACTGCGAACGAACAAATCTCTACTCAGACAACTAATTTTCAAGAATTCATCTTGCACATTCTGATGAATGTTGATATAGTTATAGAGCAAAATTGATCACCTGATGAGATAATAGGAATTATCCCACAAGAGTCAAAGCATACACTTTGCAGGTGATTATCGGACAAACCACGTGTAGATTGTCCCATATGTAAACTGTCTAATTATCACTTGCCAAAAATATGTCTTGCGGGTGATCAAAACTAAGTGATAGTGCCCGTTTGTAAACCAAAATAAATGAGTCCGCATACAAAACCAAGTTAGGGTTGTTATCACTCCCCTAGCTTGACTTGGAATAGCTTGCCGTCATCGGAAGTATGGAGGCCACCTAATTCCCATGTTCAGAGTTTGTGGGCGTTCTTGTTACAATGGGCACTTGTTGAGGGGTCCAAAAAGCACTTAAAATATTCTTTTGTTTGGTCAAAATTTTGTGCTACATGAACCATGCATATGAATAGAAAGAACAAATGTCCCTTTGGAAAGGCAGATTTCGTCCTTTGTTATTGGCAACAAAAAAAAAATAATAATAATAAAATAAAAAAGATCACTTTGCATTTAGACCAAAAAAAATATGAAGTCATAATTAAATTTCATTTCTTGACGATTTTGTGGGAGTAATATTATATATGAGAACAAATTAGGATTCAAAATTCAATTGAAAATAAGTGCATATTAATCTCGTGAGTCTAAGTGAGTGTTTATTGTTTGTTTGGTATGTATATAATTAAATTACACATTTTTTCTTAGAACCAAACATCACAATCATGTAATACTTGATATAACATGTTCCCATCATTCTTTTTCTCCATTTAAATTGAGCACATCATGACGCTTAAGCATATTGAGCATGTATAAAGCACGTGCTTTACTAAAAATGCAAAAACTTTTACTTCTTTAATTACTATTATATTTTTGATATATAACATTCTTATCCCGCACTAATTAACATTTTTTTATGAGAATATATAGGGTCAATGGAGGACGAGTTTGAAAAATTCTTAGCAAAGTGACTCGATCAAAACAAAATACACAATTTAATATGTTCCATAGTGTTGCCGTCGTCTTAATTTAGGTTTGCATGGTTGGGAGATCATTACCACACACACATAACATAATATAAGCGGCCGGCACCGACTAATAATTTAAGAACAAAAATGCAGGCCAGAGCGTCGGTAGTTACACGAGTGGTCTTAAAGAATTGCCCCATTACATGCCTCCTATCGATTCAGACTTCCGACACGATTTAGACTTACTTCACATTTATTCTTCCTACTTTATATTCCTTTTCCTTGTACCATCTCTACTTTACATCCATGGATCTTGAATTCCCATAATCCCATCATCAAAGTTAGATATGTATTGATGATATTTATTGGGTTTGTTATGCCCATTTTCTACGGATCTAAATAGGACTTCATAAGAGAGCTCGATTACCCATTACAAATAGTCATGTGTAAGAAATCACGTCTGATTTTTTCGAAAATATTATTAGGTCCCAATAGCTAACAAGTAAAAATCCATCACGTGTCGCTTGTGTCGACAAAAAATGAACATATGATAAGATGTGAACTCTAATGGCAAATAAAGTGTTAACTGTAAGTAATTCTTGTTGAGATCGGAAGAGCACACTAATACATGTGTGATACCTAAGTCGTGAACATGGAGAGCATCACTTTTTTCTACAATGAAACAAGCTATCAATGCACGGGATGTATATTTCAAATGAGTAGTCCTACACGTACAGATATGTGTACAAATAAGTTTAATATAATTTTATCTATATATTTTCTCTTTCTTTTAGTACACAACATGAGGTGAAATTCCTTTCTGTAAACGCATACATCATTCATTGAACAAATTGTTAACTTGAATTCTGTTCTTATAAAAGCCTAATTTATATTACTCATAATTGATTTTCTTTGCATTTATATATTATCTTTCTATTTCGAAGTTCTCCATTTATATAACGATGTCACTATCCATAACTCTAATTGTAGGCCGCAGAATATTGTACTAATTAGAATATTGTACACGTAGATTTTTACGAATTTCCATTACAAATAGAATGAGGACTTAAAACTAAACTCTTGTTAAAAGAGATCAATAAATACTTGAATATTTTTCCGGGTAAATATATATTCTCGCCTACCCTCTCCTGTTAGATTTGATATTGCCTTCATATAATAACAAATACTATTAAAAAATGTACCATTAAATTCTACAAATATGGTACCCACTGCTTTTTCTTGTAGAAAGAGACATTTGTAGGACAACTTGAAGATCGTTTTAGAATTGAAAATTTGATGTATTGTCTAAAAAGGTCCTACAGGTTTTGGTATTAAGAGTGTTTAATTAATAATGCTAAGCAGATAAAATTGCTGAATGTACAGCCATACTATACTCAATTGGTAAGACCTCCACTATTGCAAAGTTGGGAAAAAAAGGAATTAATTTCTTTTGTCCCATTAATTGGTACATGACGGAGAGATCAGGATGCTCTGTTCATATATATATATATATATATTAAATAAATAAATAAAAGACATTATCTGGATCAACCCGCGTAGTATTTATACCAATCTGTTGAAGTTACCATCGGAATATTTGGTCCCATAAATAAGCTCTTCTCCGTCAATGTAACTATTCTTTGTATGGTTAGTTCCCAAGTCAGAATCTCTGTAATTGAAGTATGCTCCCCTTGATTTGGAGACAAAAAGGAGTCATTGAAATCATGAAGATTTCTTGTCAATTTTATGTAATCCTCCACTCCATTCTCCTCCCAGTTTCCTAGTAACTTCAATCGGCTCGTTTCTGGATAAGATTTTCCCATCGTCAAGAGTAGAAGTATTGTGTTTGATTTTTGTTTTCTTTATATACGAAGGGATAGGCAGAAACTTCAAAATATGCAATGGAGAATGAAATGGGATGTGGTTTCATGGGAGCTTGGGAGTGTTTCAGGCCAAGAAAATCTGTCCAACTTCAGACTAGTCCCACTTTCAGTAAGCCAATTGAGAATTCAAAGGAAATGGTCTGTCCGGAATCCGTAAAACCCTGTAATGATCCACCGAAACTTGCTGAAAAACCAATGGAGAAGCCAGTTCCTGTTAGAAGAAGGCGATCAACTTCTTGTGATCAATATCAGGGTACAAGAATATCGGATGCAACAAGGAACACAACGTCATCCTCCAACCATTCGAGCTCCAATGAAGGGAACACCAAGAGAACTTCCGTCAGCTCTAGCGAATTCGGTCTGACTGTTGCTGATCAAAGTAAGCCTTTGTTTGATCCTCTTCATCAAAATACATTATAATCCCACTTACTATTAATTTGACAACTACTCATTTATAACTACAAATTTCAAATTTCTATTAAATCTACACCTTTCGTTTCACCTCTTTATAATTTCTGTTTATAAATCAATTATCATAAATTGAATCAAACAGGAACTAAACGTAAATCCGACTCCAATAGCAATTCGGATGGAGCTTCTTTTACGGGTAACATCATGCTTTTAGGCCAACAATTGGGTAACTTGAAGAAGCAGGGGCAGGAAAATTCACCAAACGGGATGGACATGCAGGGGAAAACGGCGAAGAAATCCAACGAATTGAACCCACAACATGGGAACATACTCCGTAGTCCCTCAAATAGATTGCATCCTGATGCGTTGAAAGAGTTAGGAAATGGGAAGTATCAGCAGGGAAAGTACGAGGAGGCGTTGGCATTGTACAACCAAGCCATTGCGGTTGACCCGAGCAAGGCTTGCTATTACAGCAACAAAAGTGCTGCATTTATATGTTTAGGCCGCCTCGTAGAGGCAGCTTTCGAGTGTAGAGAGGCTGTCCGGATAGATCCTTTGTATTACAAAGCTCAATGTCGTCTAGCCAAACTATATTTGAGGTGCGTAACATTTTTATCTCGGACATGAAAAAAATATATCGAAACTATATTCTATCGTCAAGTAGCAGCGGTTATTGAATACTAAACTAGCAATTTCACCACAGATTAGGAGAACCTGAGAAAGCACTGAAGCACTACAAGTGCTCGGGGCGCAAGGCTGGCAATGAAGAAATCGCACAAGCTCAAGCTCTCAAGACCTGCCTCGATAGGTGCACTGAAGCTCGGAATCAAGGAGACTGGAAGAAACTGCTTAATGAGTGTCATATTGCATTATCCTCAGGAGCAGATTCAGCTCCACTGGTTTCGATACTTCACCCTATTTAGTCTTATCCGGCATTTAAGTACACGTGAAAAATATTGAATATCATTTTGCTGTTCATGAACAGATATATGCAATGACAGCAGAGGCACAAATGAAACTCCACAAGCATCAAGAAGCATGTAAGGCAATCAAGGCCGGCCCGAATTTCAGCGTTTCACTCTACACTCAGTTTTTTGGCTCGTCTAGCACAGCTGCATTATTAATCACTCAAGCCCTTGTTTACATGGCTATAGGAAGGTGATCAGTGCTATTATGTTTTGCAAGTTTTTTAGATCTTTTCCTCTTGAGTCAACTTTTTTAAGGATGAAGCATTGTTTCTAAATGTTGACAGGTTTGAGGATGGTGTAGCCGCTGCTCAGAAAGCCGTAGGACTTGATTCTAGAAAAGAATGGAGTCTGATAGCAAGAAGGGTAAAACTCGTGGCATTGTCTCGATCAAATGGTAACCAACTATTCTGCAAATCGCGTTATCCAGAGGCAGTTGCTGCATATACAGAAGGTTTAGAACATGATCCATATAACTCGATTCTGCTATGCAATCGAGCTGCTTGTCGAGTGAAATTAAGACAATATGAAAAAGCAGTCGAAGATTGCACATCAGCTCTTAATGTTCATCCTTCATACAGTAAGGCTCGGTTGCATCGGGCTAATTGCAACTCCAAGGTAATTCTCAGTCTAGAAATCAAATTAAGTCAATTTTATTTGAGCATTAGTCACTAATCCTGTCTTCGGATCGCAAAAAACAGTTAGAAAGATGGCAGGCTGCAATTCAAGATTATGAAGTACTTATGCAAGAAATTCCTGAAGATAAGGAGGTAAGAACCTCATTGTTGGAGGCACAGATGCAACTCAAGAAGCAGCATTCTGGAATTTGAGGGGGAGTTTTTCTTTGATCTTTCCTTTATTGTAAGAAGAACCTGTGAAATTGATTTTTAATTCCATGGAAGCTCCAAATGTGTCCGATCATGTTGCTCCTTCCCTTGTGTCTCGGTGTCTGATCCCCAATCCCATAACAAACAGAATATAGTCTGCTTCTTCTTCTACAAGAACTGCTTCATCTATTGCAGCATCAGTAGAACTGCATCTTTGCTGATAAGTCGTGTGGTTGACATAATTCATAGTGCTTTGGAGCACTGAGATGTTTAGAAACTCATAGTATGTCATTGATTCCTCAAGAAAAAAGCCACAAATTTCAAACCCGCCCCCCGTTTCTAAGAGTTCATAAGAAAAAGGGTTCTGATATGGGTTTTTCTTATATTTCAACCATAGTCAGTAATATAGCTTCTACTTCATCCTCTTTTTCTTCCCTCTTTAATTCTATGCTACATGAATGAGTATATTTTTGGCTTCTTGATTGACTGTGCTGGACTTGACTGGTCCATGGAATTACTTTTCACTCCCGGTTTAATTTTGTTAGTATATATTCAAAATATCATGTTTTGGTTGTCTCCTCTTTTCCTTGAAACAAGGATTCCGTTCTACACGTCAGACTTTTCTGCTACTGCAAAATTTCCTTCATATTTCTCTCATGGAGTAAAAAAAATATATATATATATATATATATTCTCTGATTGAGGAGATTTTATGTATATATTCTATCATTCCACACATAACTAGCAAATGAATCCCCGAGGTCAGTAAGAAGAAAAAAAGAGAATTCACTTCAATTTCTGAAAGATTCCCGTGAAAAGTTCCATTTATCCTATTTATATTGAGATAAAACTAGTTACTGCAATAGGTTGTTGATTTCCTCCACTTTCCCATTGTGTGCAACATTTTACCAGTTCATACTATACTGGTATCATTTTCTTTGATGCCACAGCAAATACAGCCATCTTAGGCTAAAAAAAAACTCTGTGTCACATTCAAAGAGTTTAAGGTGCAGAAGTTTAAAACTTATCAGCAGATATTTTTAAAATAATTTTGCTGAATTCTATCACAGGATTATTGAGTAATTACCTTCATAATCTTGATTTATATCTGGACAAGATCATATACTATTTTGAACTACTAGATGACAAATCCAATGTGCGTTATGCAGAATCATACAAATCTTAAAATACAGAACTTGTAAGAAAATGTGTCAATTGCATTATGGATATGACTTATTGAGATTGGATACTCCTTCTTGAATAACCAACACACCATCTTCATCAGCACTGGTAAAATGCTTACATGGATTAAGAGCAAATCAATTTCTACCTTTTCTCTTGAATGAGATCAGCTTTTCCTGGGATTCCCATTTCTGAGCTTGTTCCAATTTACGAACAATTCATTTTCCCCATTATTTTCAACTCTCACAGAGACTAAAAGCCTTACGCTGTCACATTACTTTGTTTCGAGTTTGGGAATGATAGAAGGCGAATTTGATCACAGTATTGTACCGCCATTTTAGGGGAGAATCAATAGAGCAAGACCATATCAAGTAATAAGCTTTTGGGCCATTGTAGGTGACAAGTTCTGTAATTGGTTAGCCCATAACTAAAACAGTTCTCTAACATCCAACATAGGCCCAATCACCAAACAAAAAGTCACAATGGCCCAAAACTTACGCTGTTGGTTACCGCTTGTGAAATGTACTTTTTGCAATTTATTATGTTGCTTTTCAATTTTTTAAAATTTGAAATATTCAATAAAAAGTAAAAAATCACTTTAATTTCAAATTTCATCTTTTATTTTTCAAATTGAAAATTAGAAGAGAGTATTAAGAAAGCACATTACCCTTTTACTTATCATTTTACTTAGATGCTTATGCTTTGGGCTTTTTAATTTGTTAAAAAAAAAAAAAATTGGCATGTAACACACATGTCAGTTATGCAAAATATAGCTTTCACAAAAGTTTATTGAAATTCCTTGAGCTAAGTCTAGTCTGCAGTTTTTCAGAGAAAGCATTGTTTTTAAATTTTTAAAAATTGAGAATCTAATGGATTCATAAGATGGGAGAAAAAGCTTGTCGTGTTAAATCTAGAAATTTTTGTTAAATTAAATTTAAAGACAAAATGAAGATTCGGTTCAGGGCCCTTAATGATAAAGAGCATGATAAAGCCAAATTATTATAAAAAGCTTAATCAAATGGTTGAAAAATTGGACAAAGTGACACAATGATTGATAATTATGGATACACACCTAACTATCTTTTTCTTTGCCATTATTTCAATCAACACAATCCCATTTCATAGTTTTGAATTTTGCTTTTCCCTTCCAAAGTATAGAATAAACCACAGATCTACTTGGGTGAAAACAACAGAAACCCAAATTTATAACTATTACTAGTCATTTTTTTAAACCCTCGCATTTTTTAAGTTTGGAAAAATTTTCAATACACCAAGAATTGGTACTCAGAACAACGAAAATATTATAATTGAACAAGAAAGATCTTAATTAATCAATTAATTAGGCTTTATACATGCAAGTGTTAGTGCTCAATTAACTTGAATACTGGGACGTGTAGTTAGAGAATAGTAGGTTTTAAGCACTAGATGGTGATGTGGCATAATACTGACCACTAATATGAGCACATTACCGCCCTAAAAGTCATATCAACGACTAATATTGTACTACACATCAAATTCAAGTTATAGAGTACTAGCAATTTTCCAGTGTTTTCAAACAAGAAGCTGTCATTTTATTAATGTAATAAAATAAATTAAGCCAAAACAATTTTAAGAATTAATTACCCTATTAGATAACTCCAAACCGTGCAAGATTTGTAGATATAAATAATATATACACATGAAGTCAGGCAAACACAAACACGTTCTATATTTTAATTGGGGATTAAAAGGAAAATCCTCAAAAGCATAAACAGACAGCTATACATATGTAGTACAGATCAAATTTATGAACATACAAATGTAAAATGATCCTTAGAGTCCAAGATTAATTATGGACCTGTAATCAGATTTCCCAACCCAGAAACTTTTGGAAATGAATCAATTTCAACATTCATCAGACATTAATGCGAAGGAAGGAAAATTAAAATTTAAAGAAAAAAATAGAAAAATAGTAAAACATCATCAACCTTTGATCAATTTTCAAGTGTGCATCATCTCTTCCAACTGTGACTTCTTGATAGTGATTCTTTTATTCCTCCCACAACCCAAGTTTCCTTTGCAATATCAGAAGAAAATTTGTAAAAATCTGCTCCATAATTCATCACTACCAACTTCTCTTTCCTTTTGCCACTCTTTTCTTCTTCCTCTTCCTCTTCTTGATTATCAGTTTCTTGGTTCTCTTCTTGTTTTTCCTCCAGCCAACTTTTTGCCGGAGCAGATCGACAGCGCATGAGCAGAAGTGCATTTGGAGGTGGTGCACAAGGGACATCATTATCATCAACTGACTTAATTTTCTCCTTGAATTCCTTTTCTGGGAACTGTTTGTTCTGATTTTCTTGTAATACCATGAACCATTTGGAGAATATGGTTCTTGAAGTTTCATTTTCCTCATCTTTTATCTGTTTTCCTGCTCGATTTTCTGGGTAATCATCTTCATCTTCATCTTCTTCGTCATCGTCTGAGGTTACATCAGCGGTAGGAAACGAACCAAAGCAATGGAAATTGAAGCGAATGCTACGTAAACATGTCAAGAATTGCATTATATCTTTCTTGAATCCGAGTGCTTCAATCCAAGCAGGTCGTTTCTTGTGTTTCCTGCTGTTGTGTAACTTCTCAATCTCTTCCATCACAGATTGCCAATTCTTGCATGTGTTAGGTTTAGGCCTTACTTTAATCTGTCCAGCGCATGTGACTTTTGGAGATGTTGGTTCTTCAATCTCTGAACTTGTCCCCTTGTTTTTTCCCCACATCAGAGGACTGGCATGCCCTACCCCACCACCTCT
>CAVNYN010214749.1:0-24051 GCA_963692815.1 Nyctanthes arbor-tristis | reverse complement strand
CTGGCGCGCACCACGGGTAGTAGTGTAACTAGCGATAGGGCCCTTTTGTGCATTGAAAAGCTTTGTACATGCAATGATTTGTCTTGGAAATGAGTTTCCTAAACGAAAGGTGAATCAAAGGATTATGTTATTCACTGAGTACGTTGTACTCACTCCCTACTTATTACAATTTTTGTAGATAATTGGAGTCATAACAATTGAAAGGCAGGGCAAGCTGGATGTTGGATCGTGCTCGCAAACGAGAGTAGAGTTTGTGCATGTGGTGTAAACCTGTCATTGAAACTACCACGAATTTAGTACTTTTATACCCATCCCTATAATATATATGTTTTACATCTTATAACATATAAGACAATAGAGAGATATAATCTTTCTATTGATTTGAATTCTACTCTTCATTGTAAAAGTTTTCTAATGATTTGGCCCACCTTGGAAATCAATGAAATATGTTTATTAATACAAATTCTTGTGTTTTCATATTTCTTGAAAAACCTGACTTTAATATTTCTTTAAAAGATTGACGATTTGTTAACTTATGAAATTATCTTTATCTATTAAACTCAGTAAGATAAGATAAATTGGATTGTTTCGCACGTCCCGTCCCCGTTATTTGAATAAAAGCTTCCGCTACAGAATTTGTAAATTTCCCTAAGATATTCGGAAATATTGAAAAGTTAACGGGGGCGTAACATTTATTTTCTGTGGTGTGGTTCGAGAAGCAAACTTTGAAATACTTCCTATGTCATTAGAAATGAATGTTAAACTACCTTCAGGGGTAACCTACGTGGCAAAGGATTTTATGCCCAATGCTTGGATCCAAGTATGAGATGACGTATATCTGGCCAATCTGATCCTCTTTGATCGCATAGATTTTGATATAATCTTGGGCATAGATTGGTTATCTAAACATGGGGTAACCATTGATTGTCAGGCCTGAGCCCTGAAATTTTCAAAAAAGAATCCCATTTTATTTTCCAAGCCCGGATGATAATCTCAGCTTTCCAAGCCCATAAACTCCTGAAACAAGGTCATTTGGGTTTTTGTGTTTACTTACACCAAATCAGGCTGAAAATCCTATCTCAATCTCATGTTTGCCTGTAGTTCAAGAATATGCGACCATATTTGCTGATGATTTACCCAATTACCCCCGAACCCTGAGGTCGTATTTGGTATCAAGGCATATCCTGGTATTGAACCAACCTCTAAAGCTCCATATCATATGTCACCAACTGAATTAAAGAAGCTTCGAACTTAATTAGATAAACTACTAGATAAGGGTTTTACTCGACCTAGCACATCCTCTTGGGGTGTGCCAGTTCTATGTAAAGAAAAAGGACAGGTCTTTGGGGATGCGTTTTGATTATTGGGGACTAAATAAGGTTACAATAAAGAACAAGTACCCTCTTAAGCGCATTGATGATTTATTGGATCAACTTAAAGGGTCGGCAATCTTTTTCAAAATAGATTTGCGATCCAAATATTATCGATTAAAAATAAAGGAGGAGGATATTCCCAAGTTAGCCTTTAGTACAAGATATGGGCATTTTGAATTCTTGGTCATGCCTTTTGGCTTGACAAATGCTCCTGCGGCTTTTATGATTCTTATGAACCGAGTGTTTAGGGAGTATTTAGATAAATTTGTAATCGTGTTTATTGATAATATATTAATCTATTCAAGGTCTCAAGAGGAGCATATCAAGCACTTGCATCTGGTTTTGCAAAGTTTAAGAGAAAGGCAACTATAAGCCAAGTTTTCAAAATGTGAATTTTGGGCCGAGAAAGTAATTTTCCTTGGTCATGTAGTTGCTCAAAGGAGAATTTCCATTGACCCAAGTTAGGTGGAAGCCGTAATAAATTGGCCACAGCCCACGACTCCTATGGAGATATGGAGTTTCTTTGGATTGACTGGATATTATCGGAGGTTTGTTAAGGACTTCTCTCAAAAATTACAGTTCCTCTTACATGATTAATGAAGAAGAATGTATAGTTCAAATGGACTAAGAACTGTGAAAGAAGCTTCAAGGAATTAAAGAAATGGCTAATCACCATACCTATCCTCACCATCCCTGAAGAAAGTAGTGAGTTTATCATTTATAGTGATGCATCCAAGTATGGACTTGGATACGTTATCCAAGTATGGACTTGGATGCGTGCTAACGAAAAATGATAAAGTCATTGCATATGCATCTAGGCAATTGAAGCTTTATGAAAAGAATTACCCTAACCACGACTTAGAGCTAGCCTCTATAGTGTTTGCCTTGAAAGTTTGGCGACACTATTTTTATGGAGCGAGGTGTGGAATTTACGCTGGTCATAAAAGTCTGAAGTATTTCTTTATTCAAAAAGAACTGAAGATGCCGCAACGAAGTTGGCTAGAATTGGTAAAAGACTATGATTGAAAAAGGAGATTGAAAAACTTGAACTGGAATTTTTGCCAAATGGAGATGGAAAATTAAGTGTCATGACTGCAGAACCAACACTAATGGAACAAATAAAAGAAGGGCTAAAGACAGAAAGATTTGTTAAAAAGATACGGGACAACTTAGAAATGGAAAAGAATCTCCTTATAATATATCAAGCCAAGGACTACTAAGATATAGTGATAGAGTATATGTACCAGAAACGGGAAACCTACGGAGATGTGTTTTGGACGAAGCACATAGCACACTATATACTTTACATCCCGGTTCTATAAAAATGTATACTGACATAAAGAAATTTTATTGGTGGCCCGACATGAAATGACATATTGCAGAATTTGTAGCGAAATGGGAGAAAATAACAATGGATTTTGTTAGTGGTCTACCAAGAGTTATCAAAAGATATGATGCTATATGGGTGATCGTGGATAGCCTAACAAAGTCAGCACACTTCATTCCTATTAAAATGACCTTTCAAATAAAGCACCTTGTAGAGTTAAACATTTTAGGAATTGTTAGATTACATGGTGTTCTAATTTCCATCACCTCTTATCGAGACCCACGATTTTTGCCGCGATTTTGGAAAGAATTCACCAAACTTTGGAGACACAGTTGAATTATAGTATTGCTTTTTATCCCTAAACTAATGGTCAATCCGAATGCCTCATCCAAACCCTTGAAGACATGCTCTGAGCTTGTACTTTGGAATTCCCACAAAAATGGGATCACTACTTACCATTAGAGGAGTTTTCATACAATAATAGCTTCTTCAATCTAGATGGCACCCTACGAAGCCTTATATGGGAGAAAATATAGATCTCCCTTGTATTGGAATGAGGTGGAAGAAAAGAAAATAATTAATTCATAGATGATGGAAGAAGTGATGAAAGTAGTGGGAAAAATCAAGGAAAAATTAAAGGCCACACAAGACCGTTAAAAAAGTTACGCTGATCAAAGATGACGGCCATTGGAATTCGAGGTTGGAGACCAAGTCTTTGTAAAAATATCCCCAATAAAACAACTCCTCCACTGTGGGAAATGAGGCAAACTGACTCCCTGTTATATTAGGCCGCTTGAAATAACAATAAGAGTTGGAAAAGTGGCTTATGAATTGAAGTTGCTAGAAATGATGAATCGAATCCATTTTGTATTCCACGTCTCAACATTAAGAAAGTATGTACTGGGCCATGCTCATGTGCTCCCAGAGGCTCCTTTTGATATACAACCTGACTTGATTTTGGAAGAACGGCCCATAAAGGTCATAACGTGAGAAACAAAAAGGTTACGCAACAAAGAAATACCTCTCGTCTAGGTACTATAGAAAAGTGAAGTCTTGGAAGAAGAAATATGGGAACGAGGGGACTAAATAAAGAAACAATACCCCGACTTATTTGCAGGTAATTTTGAATTTTGAGGATGAAATTTTTCTAAGGGAGATAGATTGTAATAGCACGTGGAATTTCAAAAATTTCATAGAGGCATTTTCGAATGATAATTTAATCACTTCTCGGGTATTGCTCAATTAGTAGCAATTGGTAAGGAAATTTTGTAATTGGGTAATAAGTCGTGACGTTTTCTAAAACTTCGGAAATAATTTGTTTGCCTTGATGAGAATGAAATGATAGCTTCAATTTATATCAACTATTTAGTAGTGTTGCCAAAAGAGTGACTAAGTCTAATCAGGTAGGGAGTTCGAAGCAATGGAATGCTTAAAACAAGAAAAATGCGGTACCTAATTGGTATTGTTGAGAACATAAGGAAATAATTATAGAGTACATTAAGTAGAAGGACTCATTTAGTCATATATGATAAAAAAAAAATACTAAGGACACTTGGATACTTAGAAATTTCTCACATGAAATAATTTATAAACCACTTGGCACTTTGATTGGTGAGATGAATCCACAAGCTTCCAATTGGCTTCCAATTGGACCTATTTTGATTCGCTAATTGTAAATTATCTAAGGACAAATGGCTAATTTTTCATAGGTGGAACTCAAGTTTTTCTCCAAATTATCTAAGAAATTCGTCCATAAAAGAAACTAGCCATAGAAAGGCTCCCAAACACACCCTTTGTCCCTCAAACAAAGCTCTTTTCAGATACATGTTTAACTCCTACATTAGAAGCGACTTTGTTTAAGAAATACTCAAGGATTTGAAGGTATCTTGCTACCTACAAACATCCAATGATCTTTAACGAGGCAAGAGCAAGGTGAGTAACTAATGTTTTGGTTTCCTTGGCATGCATGAGTTTCTAAAGAAAAGCTTGTGTTTAATGCATTGCTATGATAAGAATTGAAGTGTTTTCTTTCACTTGAACCACTAGTATTCCTCTAGCCGTCTTGTGATGGTTTGTTTTAAATTGTTACTATACTATGACCTATCCAATGACTCCGGGATATGGAAGACTAGTGTGGTGTTTGATTGGATTGATAATGCTCTTGGCTTGGAACTCCAATAAGGGTCAACCAGGGTTTTAGTGTGGATCCACTTATCATTGTATTGTCATGATCAATTGGCATTTGAATGATATCATTGCACGCTACGGGTACTAGGTAATTCTAGTGTTTGGGCCCTATCATGCATTTGAAAAATTTTGTGCATCTTTATGTTTTCTTGAACTTAAAATGATTTTTGTAACCTTCTGGTAAACCAAAATATTGTGTTACTCACACTGCTACAAAAAACCCCATTAGGCATCGGTTTTAATGCACATTACGCGTTGGTTTTGGTGGCGATGCTAGCAGCAGCGACGCAAATTGTTCTGTTATACACGTCGATTTCTGGGCGATGCCTATAGTAGAACAAAGGCGTCGGTTGTATGAAAACAACCGACGTGTATAGTATTTCTTTAAAAAAAATGAAACTAAAAGTAAACTATAGGCGTCGGTTCTTCTTGAAGAACCGACGCCTATAATTTAGTTTAGGCGTCGGTTGTACATCAACAACCGACCCCTAAAACATACTTTTTAAATTTTTTTTTAAAACAAGAATAATAGGCATTGGTTTTTATGCAACAACCGATGCCTATTATACCTGTTTAGGCGTCGGTTGTATACCAACAACCGACGCCTAAAACGTATTATTTAATCTTGTTTTTTTAAATTTGATATAGGCTTCGGTTTTTATGTAACAACCAACGCCTCTTTTTTTTTTCCAACATGCATGCGAAGCTGTTATAGCCGTACGGAACATGTAAAATAACAAACACAGCATCCAAAGCCAATAAGAAACATAACCAACACATGTAAATAATCTAACTACAAAAAATAAAAACATTTACAACCACATTGCCTAGAAATTGAATAAATTAATTTAGACCACTATAAATCAAATACTCCGAACATTATAATTACTATATTTCCACCCAAATCATCACAGTCTAATTAGTCTAACTACATTCAACAACAAGGTCAAAGGTAAGTTATAAATTGGGCAAAAAATTATCCTATTAATGAACCGTTGGAATAATGTACACTACCTAACTCTTGAAATGTATATGTTTGCATGAAAATGTATAATGCATAGGTAGTCCATATTTCAAAACCAATAAGATAAGAGTTTATACACAATAGTCGATAAAGTACTTGGCCCACATATCTCTAATCTCGTCTATCTTTGCTTGATCATACGATTCAATATTATATGTCTACAACAAACAAAAAGAAATATAATTACTATCTTAATAAAATATATACATGAAACTTTAGAAATTCTTAGTTTTCGATAAATATTTATACTTCTCAAGATATTCTGAACTATCAGAACATTATGTGACTATATCGTACATATTTTTCATTACACAATAGCCACACTCGTTGGATCCCAGTTGCTGAGCACACTAAAATTTCCAACGAATTGACAATTAATATTAGCAATTAAACCACTAAAATTTGAAACTTCAATATATAGTTATTACAACATGTAGATAATAATTTTCATACCTTAATTGATTTCCACATGAGATTGGTCTTCCTCATTTTCCCCTACTCCCACAATGTTCTAGCTATGCTAAAATTGTAATAAATATGTGTGTGTAAAAGTTAAATAAACTCAGACTTAATTATTCAAAAGACTTTAAACCAATGAAATTAGTCCAGGTGCTTCAAAAATTTAAATTTAAAAGTATATTATAAAAGAATTAATTATAAACGATACCAAACGAAACTTTAGTTAGTGACAATTGCTTACATGTTCAAATCCGCCTTGATATCAAACGTGCGCCTATTTTCCTCGAGAGAATCCAAGTAGTACGCTGTATTACACTGAAAGCATAGTAAAATTGTAGCCAGTGATTTCTGTAATATTTTATAATAATGTAAGTTTGTATATATTAAGCACAAATATTTCAAATTAATCGAAAGCATGTTTTAAAAAAAAAAGTCGATTAATATCTGTAATAGTTTTTACCTCTGATGATACGGTATTATAATGTACTTCTTGTCCATCAATTTATAAGTGCGCTGAGCATGTAGTTAAAACCCGGCCCCTCCCAAACTTGAAAGTTAACAGCCGTAGTCATCGATGGGCAAAGAAACCCGATATTTGTAATCTCGAATTGGTTACGTAACTGATGTAAGTACCTGAAATACATTACATCAGTGGTGAAATGTCAAACTAAAAATTATGTAATGTAATTAGATGTGAATAAAGAAGTCTTACATTTTCCAAATTTGAAAAATAGATACGTTCAACCATCCCATTCTGAGCAGATTGGCGATATCGTCGACCGAAACATGAATTGTATCGACCTCATCAATTAGGTGGTGAAACACATTCACATCCATCGGCACGTTAATAAAATCCATAGAAGGGGGCAACCTAATAGCCACGGCGTGCAAATTTTTAAGAACGGGACTCAGGGATGCCAATGTTGCAGCGTCAATAAGACTAGGACGTGCCGAAGAGACTTCAACACTCGTGGGCAGCTCAACACTCGCAGGCTCCTTGTCTTGTTCCTTGGATGCTGATTGCTCCACTATTTCCAGCTGTGGCTACAATTAGATTGCTATCATAACATGGGTAACACGAAATGCAATGAGGATAGGAGCTTTAATGTAAGTTCAATTCATTACCTCTGGTGGCAACACTAAATGTGAAGGCCACTAAGTGAAACCGCCTTCAGCTACATCAACTAACTACTGCTGAAATGAATTTGACACTAGAAGATTCAAGTTCAATGCTTCAGAATATATGAAGTCAACTGGCACTTTGCAATAACCGGGCAATGGTTCTTGACCGTGCACCACCATACCAACCTCGGATGGGTAAACCATTCTAACTCCTACAACTGTAGTCTCACCGTCACACACAAGGGCGAGACGAAATGGGGTCGGCTTTTTCGAATATTCAACACAATTGAACAAAATAACATTAGTTGTAAGAATTGAAATAAATTTAATGGATTCAAAAACATTACAACGCAGCACTAAGTACCTCTTTGTCATGATATGATGGGGGATCGACTGAGTGGCGGCTATTACGGGTCGGTGGCCTGGCGGAAGGACTAGCCGTTGTAGGTATTTCCATACATCCAACAAGATCCAGTGGTACTTCCATGCCAAGGCGTTGGAAGATCTGCGACCGCATCCTCTCGAATTGGGCCTGCATCTGTTTAATGGTATCATGCCTTACTCGCTCAGTGATGCTCGCAGTGATCTCTGCAGTTATTACCTCCCTAAGATCATCGATCGACACCAGCCCACTTTGTCTTCTCCTTGACTCTTCAGGTCTGCCGCACACGTCCTTCATAGTGACATATCCACATAACCCCTCAGTCAGGCAGGGTGCTCCTCATTACCTAAAGCAGCCGTCAAGATATCCCGATATCTCTTTAGGACAAGTTTTCTGCTACTAGCATCCTCTTGCATTTCTTTCTTTTTGATAGATTTCAAGATACATATTAAGGCTTGTAACTTGATGTAATGAAAAAAATTAGTAGTACGATTTATACTTACAATTTTCTCAAAAACCTCCTTTGTTGCATTGTTGGGTATGTAATAATTGTCATCTGGCCCCAACTTCAACCTTGCCCGAAGCCAATTGTAACAGCGATCCTTGGATTGAATGGTTGACCTAATTGAGCCACAAGACGAAGAGGAAGATAGGGGGTCTGTAACAATCCACTCAAGCCTCCTACGAGCATAACCGACAGATCTTAAAAAGTGTGGGTGCTTGTTATGCGCTTGAATCTGCTTCACCTTCTCACTTTTCTCCTAAAAATCACATCAGAACTGCTTTTATTTAGATATCCATGTAATCTGAAAGTAATACAAACTTCTATAACTTTCTTACCCTAAACTCAGGAGTGTCACGGTTCTGTTTGAACTTATTCCACATCTCCTCAGTAATGAATGGGTATAGCTCACAAGGAGATTTATATTTTTTGTGCTTCTCTTTGATGTAATTTTTCACTAAGGAAGCTTTAAACCGTCTCCAACTAATCCTAGTTACTCTCAAAATAATAGGCTTCAACCTGTCATCTTCGAGATTGAATTTCTTCTGCAAAACAACAAGATTGAGTACCACTATAAAAATGTAAATGTATGATGAATACATACATGTACACTCAATCGATACCTAGATATCCTCCCACACAAGGTCTTTAAGAGAATCCTCAACTTCATGCCAATTGGGGTAGTTTATGTGCACATGAATCTGGACCACACTCCCCACGTGGGTGGCCAATTGTGTACTAAACGGTCCAATAGGCCTACCAAGGTCGTCGAACTCAACTACTCTTCAAGCATCATCCGTCTTCTTCAACTTCTTGTAAGTTGTAGGACCTCTTGTTTGTTTTTTTTTGCTAACATTTTCATCATCCGTTGCGACGTAGCTACCTGCATAGAAAGCACAACATGTATAAATCAGAATATAATTGATCTTACATAGCTACATTGTAATCATTAGTGATGGTCAATCCACAGGCCTTCCTCATGATTTGAAAAGCAGATAGTTTGTCTCTAGGTTATCATCTCCTATAGGAATGTGATCTACTCCAACTGAGAATGGAGGGGTTTCTTCAAACTGATCATACTCTTCTTCGTCAGCAACATCGTCGATGCCAACTACTTGTCTTTTACCTTGAAGGACAACTGACCACCTAGAATCAATAGGATCAACAACGTAGAAGACTTGCTTTACTTGAGATGCAAGTATGAAAGGATCATCAAGATAGCCTATCCGCCTAAAGTCTACTAGGGTGAAACCTATTTAGAGCGAAACAGAGGAACCTTGAGAACTTTGTAATCAAATTCCCAAATTTCTTCAATAACACCATAATACGACATTGCAGCATCCCCTAACCTTGCATCAGTTGCACTAGAATATGCAGATGACAGTGCTACCAATGTCACTCCACTGTTCTGCATTGTACTGTTATCATCTTGACGTTTTGTGTAAAACATGTACCCATTAATGTCATATCTTTGATAACAGGAAACATCCACGCCCGGGACGTATGCCAACTATTTTATTGTTTCTGAAATGGTGTTCTCTGTCTGTGACAACTACTGGATAACTCTATCTTTGAACGATGGTAAAAATGAGTGATTATGTTCTTTGTTTAACCACAATAACATGTGCTCCTCCAGATATGAGTGAACTACGGTAAGGTGCTGCAAGACAAGGAAGTGTGCTTTATCTCGCATTTCGGCCGTGGGCACAAATGATTTGAATCCAATTGTACCTTTACCTTCTGGTCGACCCTTGTGCCGCGATTTAGGAATACCAACGGCTTCCACCCCAACTAGATTAAGGTAATCAATACAAAATTCAATTGCCTCCTCAGCGGCATAACCTTCGATGATACTGCCTTCCGGTCGAGATTGACTTCTGACGTATCCTTTCAGAATATCCATGTATCTCTCAAACAGGTACATATACCTCAAGAACATCGGACCAAAAATCTTAATTTCTCTCAACAAATGTACAATTAAATGCACCATAATGTCAAAAAATGATGGTGGAAAATACATTTCCATCTGGCATAGAGTCGTGTCAATATCAGCCTACAAAGCATCTAACGTCTCTGGATCAATTTCCTTGAGCTTAGTTATGACATGTCTAACATGTTTTGGCAATATACCCCGTATTGCACCTGGTAAAAAATGTTGCATTAAGACATGACAATCGTGAGACTTCATACCAACCAATATCAAGTCTTTCATCGAGACAAGCCTCTTACTGTTTGATGAATAACCAGACAGAACCTTAACAGCATTCAGACTCTCACAAAAACTTGTTTTCTCTTGTTTAGACAAGGTATAGCATGCAGAAGGCAAATATGTACGCTTCCTGACTCATGCGGTGCCAATTGGTCTCGTATCCCCATTTTGACCATGTCTTTTCTAACTTTAACACCATCTTTCATCTTTGCTGGGATATTCAATAATGTTCTGATCACAATATTGCAGACATTCTTTTCCACGTGCATTACATCGAGACAGTGTCTAACTTGCAAGTGCGACCAGTATGGTAGATCCCAAAATATCAATTTCTTCTTTCATAGACTTTTTTTAGGAGGCTTAGAGGTTTTGCCAAACATAATGTTTACATCTTCAGCTCTTTCATAAATCTATCTTCCTGTTAATGGCAAGCGGACAACTCGAGTCTCTATTTTTCCATTGAAAACCTTCTTCTTCTTTCGATATGGGTGGTCATGAGGGAGAAGTGCACGATGACCCATGAACACATTTTTCTTACAGTTATTCAACCAAAGGTCGATCGTCTTATCTTCACAAATAGGGCATGCTTCGGCTCCTTTGGTAGTATAACCTGATAGGTCACTATATGCTGAAAAGTCATTTATGGTGCAAAAAATCATGGCTCGCAATGTGAAATGCTTCTGCTCATATGCATCAAACACTGAAACACCTTTGTTCCACAACAACCTTAAATCGTCGATGAGTGGTGCGAGAAACACATCTATATTGTTACCTGGCTGTTTAGGCCTCGAAATCAACAACGATAACATGATGTACTTTCGTTTCATATACAACCAAGGAAGGAGATTGTAACATACCAAAAGAACTGGCTAGGTACTATGTCGACTGCTCATATTACCATGCAGGTTCATTCCATCTATACATAGACCAAGCCTAAGATTCCTATCTTCTTTACCGAATTCAGGAAATATCCTGTTAATATTCCTCCACTAAGGAGAATCCGCCGAATGTCTAAGTTTTCCGTCTTCTTTCCTCCCATCAATATGCCATTGTATTTTCTTCGCATCTGTTGTACTCGCAAACAGGCGCTTGAATCTAGGTATTACAAGCATATATCATAACATCTTTGCCGGAATGCCTTTCCTCTCACTTTTATCATTGCTGTCCCTTCTTTTATACCGCGACACCATACACTTTGGACACACATGCAAGTCCTGGTACTTATGCCGGTACAAGACACAATCATTTAGACATGTATGAATCCTCTCAATTTCCATACCCAACGGACATAACAACTTTTTTGCCTCCTAGGTCGAGTTAGGAAGCTCGTTATCTTCAGGAAGCATGTCTCTTAGAAGTTCCAGTAACCCTATAAAACTCTTATCACTCCACCCATTTTTCGCTTTCAAGTTATACAATTTGAACACGGCAGATAACTTTGTAGACTTACTACATCTAGGAAATAAAGGCTTTTCGGCGTCGATAAACATGTCGTTGAAAATGTGAGGAGTCTCTATGAAATCATCTTGTATATTACACATTATTTCATCTATCTTATCATTCTATATAACGTTATCTTTTCTATCCACATTAATCGCATCACTCTTCTTACAGTGTTCTCCTCCTCAGCATCTTCATTGTCACCAGTGCTTATTCTATGAACCAAACTGTCACCATGTCAAAACCACCGCGTATAACCTTTCTTAAAACCACGCCTAATCCGATTGTTCTTCACTTTCATATAGCTACGATGTTTTTTCAGATTCTTACAATCGCGTCATGGACAAACTATCAATACTTTCCATTTTCTTTTTCTATGATCCTCAGCAAACTTTACAAACTCTTCAACCCCATTCAAATATTCTAATGAAGTACGACTCCCATACATCCAACTACAATCCATATATATCTCACGACCTATTGAGATGACCAATACAAGAGTTATTTATTTTCAACATTTATTTGTGCATCAATATTATTTGCTTTTACTTATTCATTTGCATCACAAAATTAATCAAGCAATTTTTCACAATTTTATTTTCTTAAATTATATATTTATCATGTTACTTACATATTTAGTTCTATCATATTACATACATTCACTAGAACCAATAAAATTCATATTCACCAAATAAAATAAACTTCAAATTATAATGAAAAAAATTTTCATTATTCGAGTTCCTTAAATTATTTAGCATGTTAATTCAAAGCTTATTTTTATAACGTTCTCTATTTTGAAATTTTTGTATTATTTGATTTTCATTATTTATTTGAAACTTAATATTATTTGTTAATTAAGTATTTGATCATTTGTATAGTAAATTTTAAGAAACAATTTTTCTTTATTTGTTTTTAAAGTAATTCATCCTTCCTAATTACATGTTATTTACATAATAAACCGAATCAAAGAATTTTTATATTATGTAATTTTCTCAATGTATTTATCTATATTTTCATTATGTAAATATATAACATGTTATCTACGTTATATAATTTATTTACATATAATTTATATTATGTAATTAACATGTTATTTAATTATATAATTTATTAACAATAATACTTAATTGCATGTTATTTACATTAAGTAATTTATTTAGTTGTCAATACTCTTCGACATACACACTAACATCACATATTTACTTAGGCATTTTATCGAACACATGGTGTGCAATAATTTTCACCTCTATAAAAACCCCAAAAATTCATACAATCTAACTAAATCATGTAAGCCCACAATAATGTGAACACATATATTCAACAAATAATGTCCTAGAAATTTAAAAGATCAACAAAAATCAACAATTCTATATTTACTAAATATATATAAACAAAAAAAATTTATTTCTCAATTTATAAACAAATACCCACAACATTCCAAATTAAATTACAAAAAGAGAACGCATACCTTCAAAATGCTATGAAAAAATGGATGATAAACCACCAAAATCGGATAGAAGCTCGAAATGGCGAAAACACAACACCACCGCACCACGCCGCGAACGCCTCTCGCCATCGTTGACCGCCAGCTGTCGCCTCTCAACAAGCTAACGCCTTTAGGTGGAAGTGACCGGAGGGAGATCAATGGGATTTGGAAGCAAAAATTTTTCATCATAAACAAATCGTGAAATGGGCAGAAACTGGTCGACAGAAATGAGCAGAAAAGAGACTGATAGATAAGAAATATAAGGGTTAGAGGCGTCAGTTTCTTTTTGAAACCAACATCTATAACATATGGCATCGGTTCCTTATTAGAACCGACGCCTTTTATTGAGTATAGGTGTTGGTTGTAAATTTACAACCGACGCCTATAATTTAAACATATGTTACACGTCGGTTCTTAGGCGGAGCCGACGTGTATTCTTTCAAGTTTAATTTCAAAATTGCCACCGCGTCTAGAATAGGCGTCGTTTATTACAAGAACCGACGTGTAACGTGGATTTTTATTTCAAATTCTGTAGTAGTGTCACGGGGTACCTTGTACTCACTTAGTGTTTATTTATTTATTTTTTTGTAGATGTTCATTCGTAAGATCTTTAAAAGGCAAGCCAAGACATAGAGTGAGAACTCAAGTGGGAGTAGGATATCTCAAGTGATAGAGACGGACTTATGGGGTTATTACGAGATCACCTCATAATTCCTAAAGTATTTGGGCACTACTTATGAACTCAATGTTTATTGTGCCTACACTTACGCTCACCTCTACCATGATAAGTATATGATTGATAAAATGATGTTTTTCACTTAAATGTAGTAGCCTAGTAGCATGACTAGTTATAAGAATGTAGCAGCCTAATAATATGACACTAATTATAAGCACAAACCTAAGTATGGGCACACACTCGCAGGTGTAAAAGTCAGTATATGAAGTTATAAAAATGAATTCTTTAAGAATTGGAGGCCTATTTTCTATGTTCTATGTAAAGGCTCTCCAATTATGTAACTCAGCAAGTGGCAATAAAATTTTGTTTATTACCCTAACTTGTTGTGTGTTCCTTTACACCATAATCGATTAGGAAAATGATTGTGTATAAAAAGTAGTTAAATAGGTAAGTTACCAACTATTTTTATGTGATTAATTGTAGTAACAAGATAGGCTCACATGAACTTTCAATTGGAATTGTCACCCTAAGGCCACTTTGAACATAAAAAAAAAAAATTATATTCCAATACTCTTTTGAAAACCAAATTGTTAGTCTCGTCCCTCGTTGCTAATAAATATAAAAGCTTCCATAAATAACAATAAGTAACTTGTTAAAATTGTTAGAACTACTGGGGTATGACAGGACCACTTGACCAGGTGACCTGATAGGTCGGGCTTTTAGAGCACCTACCTTAGGGGAATGCTGCTCAAGACATCGATTGTCTGCCCGAGAAAGTAAGGTCAGAGCTTTTTTGAGGCGATTACGGGAGCATATGGGAGCTTCTCTATAGGAGGGTATCAGAGTTTCAAATCATAAAAATTGTGGCTTACATAGTGAACTGAGAGCGGAGTCGATCCATCTGTCCTGACATGGCTGCACTGGTCGACGATTTCTAAACAGCTAATTATAAGGAAAGTGTCCGACCGTACAATGGTTTAGACAAAAAGAGAGGAGAAGAAATGTGCTCCTTCAGTCTCGTGAAGGTGATCTAACACTCCTCTGTCTATATGAATTCCTTTGGCTTTTTAATGCTTTGAAGAATGGTTTGCACTTGTTCGTCAATCACAATACAAGGCAATTTAGTGCGTTGATTCACCCTGTTAGGTGCTGAACTTCTTTTACTGACCTGAAAGCTTCCATATCCAAGATTTCTTTGACTTTTTCTTGGTTCGGCTCAACTCCTTTTTGATTGACCATGTACCATAGGAATTTCCTAGGGGCTTTCCCAAAAGAGCACTTCTTTGGATTGAGTTTTAGCTTGTAGCTCTTGAGGACTTGGAACATTCTGGAGAGGCCTTTGATGTTTTGATCAGCTTGGAGGTGCTTCACAAGCATGTCATCTATGCATACTTCTATAGTTTTCCCGAGCTAATCCTTGAACATAGAATTCACCAATCGTTGGTAAGTTACCTCGACATTCTTCAACCTGAATGGCATCATCTTGTAGCAATATAGTCCTTTGTTGGTTATATATGAGGTGTGCTCTTCATTGCCTGTGTGCATGGGGATTTGATGGTGTCCATCAAGCTGAGTAGTTCATAGCCAGCGATGGCATCGACCATCTGATCAATCCTCAGCAAAAAGAAGCTATCTTTAGAACATGCTTTATTTAGGTCTGTGAAATCAATGCAGATCCTCTAGCTTCCATTGCTCTTTTTAACCAGAATAGGGTTGGCTATCCATTGGGGGTATAGTTTGTTCTCCAGTAACTTTTCCACTTCCCTGGCGAGGGCTTCATACCTTTCACCATTAAAGGGTCACCTCTTCTACTTCATAGGCTTGGCCTTAGGATCAATATTGAGCTTATGACATGCGTGCTTGGGATTAACCCCCTCTATGTCCTCATGAACCCATACAAAGACATCTAGGTTTTTCTTTAAGAGCTGGACGAGCTGAGTCTTTATTAGCTCTTTCAACCCTGCCCTAATTCTAAGTTCTATCTCTAGTTTGGTGTCATTAAGTTTTATAGTCTCGAGCTTATCACCAGGGCCAGCTTGCGTCCTTGCATCATCAGCTCCAAGGGTTTGAATCTCTGATGGAGGCACTATGTTGGTGGCATAGTTTGAGCTGTGTTCTTGCGAGGCATGTTGGTCACCTCAAATGATGGTAGTTTCTTGGCTGGTAGGGAACTCCATGGTGTAGTAGAATATTGAGGTCACGGCTTCAAGCCCATACAGGATGGGCCATCTGAAGATGGCGTTGTTATTGGAGGGCACAACTACAACAACGAAGTCAGGCATAATTCTTCTTCTATAGAGCTTATCTCCTAGTTCCACAAGGAACG
Organism: Nyctanthes arbor-tristis; assembly: GCA_963692815.1. NCBI lineage: Eukaryota > Viridiplantae > Streptophyta > Magnoliopsida > Lamiales > Oleaceae > Nyctanthes > Nyctanthes arbor-tristis. The sequence continues at coordinate 7,538 of CAVNYN010214749.1, read as the reverse complement.
TAATCTGACCCTTAGGATGGTCTCCATTGAAGCCTCGAAGCTTGGCTCCTTAAGGCCTTATATTCTTCGGGTCTACCTTCATTTGTTGGAAAATTCCCTAGTAGATAATGCTTATAGTGCTGCCGTTACCCACCAAGCTCTTGTAAATTTTGATTCTTGACACTGGCATGGTAATAATCAGAGCACTGAAGTGGGGATTTAACGGGCCGCTGGCATCTTTGTAGCGAGGGGAAAAATAACTTACCTGAGGGGATGGGACTTGTGTCTTGGGTGAATGATAGAAAATCTGGGCCTCTCGCATGAGACCTCGCCTTTGTCTCCCAGAACGCTCTGTACCAAGGTCTCCATTGCTGAGCATTTGGATCTCAGCCTAAGGTTGGTTCAGTGGAGCCCGAGCGTTGAGGTCTACTAAGGGACAAGCTTGTCTATCTTATCCTTGGTGATTCGCGATGTAGTCGGCCAAGTATCCCAGTTAAATTAGCCGTTTGATCTCTCTCTTTAGATGTCTACAATCGTTTGTGCCGCGCCCTATAGCCTTGCGATATTTACAACACTTGGACTAATCCACATTCTTTATCAACCTCTTTATGGTCTTTACCTCAAGCAAAATTGGATCATCATTTAGGAGTCAAAAATGTATTCCGAGGGACCATTAAGGGCGGTGATTGGCCTTGGAGAGGGAGAGAAGTTTTTCTTTTTCCTTTGGCCATAGTCTCCTTTTTCTCTAGATTGGTTCTGCTCGAGGTCACTTAGTTATTTCCTCAGCTCATCCAGCTCGTAGGCTTGCTAGAGAACTGGCTGTTAACATTTAGGGGTCCTCGGAGCCGAGCTCAACACATGACCATGGTAATGAGCAGGTATTGGGCTTCTCCTCCCCTACCTACGTTTGCTTGGTCAAGGGGGTTTTGGCGACCTAGGCCTTTTGGGAGTTCGTTGAGGCTGGGGTCCCAAACTTGTGAAAACGCTGCTTCCTGCAACATTTCTTGAGGGTGCTAGTGCAACCTTCTCATTAGCAGCCAGCCGACCAAAGTTTCGTATTGGAATGAAGCACAGCCTCCTTCTCACATGTTCCCTTGGAGGATTCATCCTTGTTGGGGATGTTTCAGCTTTTTTACCATACCAAGAGGAGTCACTACGAGAGGATTCTATTATGTTCTACTGGGAAACTAGTGGGTTGTGTTGTTGTAATCACCGGTAGGCGAGGCCAGCGCTAGCCGCGTTTCTATTCTTTCAGAACCCAGGAGGCAGTCCGATATTACTACTTCTTGTTCTTTAGTTTTCAAAGCGTCTTCCACTCACTTTCTTTCGCTAAGGTTTGTTTTTCACCAAATGTGGATTTTTGCACAGCTTTTTTGTATGGTTTCCCACAGATGGCACCAATTTCTTGACGTCAAATTCAGCTTTTGACTCAACAAAGAAGATTTGTTTATATGAAGAATTAGAATTTGAAGCTATATGAGTATTAAATACAAAAGCTTGGAGAATGTTTGTAATAAATGGAAGAGAATAAATATGTCAAAAGCAAGAATAATGAATGTAGGGTGTCCAACCCTTTCTCCATTCTACTTGTCTCTATTTATAGTATATAATTACATCAGGATAATAATTACATGCATTTAATGCTGGGCCCCTAGAGGTGACATGTGGGTCACATCAAATGAAGCTTGACCTTCATCTCTTGACTGATGGGTGTCCGAATTCTGCATGGGACAGATAGCCGCATTTAATACTGGCGACCCATCAGTAGTAAGTGATAATGCTTTGTATGGGGGGTTGCCAGCTACTGTCTAGATAGCATTTATTAAGGCCATGACCTTGCGACCTAGAGGAAATAGCGACTTGGAGACCTAAATGCCAAAACGTGTAGTTGTTCAAGTGATGACTAGCTCTTCAAGTCATTGGGTGATGACAGGCTTTGAGGTCCTCAGGTCATCAGGCCGTTTAGGTCATCAGACTTAACAAAGCATGGAGGACGTGATTTTAAGATCTTTTGACCGTTGACCTCTATTGACTTGAATATCTGGCAAGCACAGCTAGAAATAGGGTATTTATGAACCTGATAGCTCAGTTATGATTTGATTCTCTGCTGGTTAGAAATTTCACAAATACCACTTGCTCGTTTTGGTATATAAAGAGGCAAGGTAGCTTATTTAAAGGGCAAGTAGAGTCTGAAATAATATTGAATTCTATATCTTTGCTTACCAAAAAAAAAAAATCCCTTTTACATTATTCAACAAGCACTTTCTCCTTTAATTCATTAATCCATCAATCAAATAGTGTTGATCATGCATCAACATTTGGCACCGTCTATGGAAAGCAGCAACCACGAAAAGCTAATTTGTCAAATGAAATACTCAGAGCCAAATGAGTGATGAGAGTATATCAACCCTTAGAATGCAATGGCTATGCCAGTTCCATTTCATGAAATACGGGCAGTCATCAATCAGTTTAGAAACGTGATAGGCAATTTGACCATTGTGGTCAATAGACTTGAGCAAGGACCAATTCCAGCACCTGTTGGCTATCAGCAAGCTGGTCCAAGCTGACCAGGAGGAGGGAATCCACAGCCCAACATCTCTAAGATGACAGTGGGGAGACATGCCTAAAGGACCAAACCATTGGTGGAGAATGCCATAAAACCCTCCGAGTCTGACCTTTAGAAGAGCATTGGGCTTCACCAGCATTAACAGTGTAGCAAGTAGCTCTTCCAAGAGGACTGGTAATGTCTTTAATAGACTAGGTGGCTGAAAGGCTAGGAAAATTAGACGGCTGCATGCAAAGGCAGGGCTGGCCTCCTATCAAGCTAAACTAATAGTAGAATAGTCAACACAGCTAGAAACCATCCCAAAATGGCTCTTCGAGATAGAGCAAGGAAAATCAGATAAACTAATTAATTGGGAATTAAGTCCCACGAAGACCACGTTTCATGTAGGGAATTCCCCTCTACCGTTGAAATTCAGATTGCTCTTACAATAAAGATTAAAATGCCAGTAAACAACACATATGATAGGACTACAGATACCATGACTCATTTGAACCGATATGTTGCTTGGATAGAGCTTCAGGGGGCCTCTGAGGCAGTCATGTGAAGAGCTTTCCCCTTGATTTTGGGAGACAAAACTGAGCAACTTGTACGGGAAATTACTCCCAAATTCCATACGGTCCTGGAAGGAACTTACGGAAAGCTTCACCACTCAGTTCATGGGGACCAGGTACCAACGTACCCTCAAGGAAAGACTGGTCAGCATCAAGCAAGGATCCATAGAAAGCCTCGAAAGGTACATTGATCTCCTTAATAAACAGATCATTGTGGTGGAAAAAATATCTGACGATACTGCACTTTTAGCTGTATTGTTAAGCCTCATAATAGACTCAAGGTTTTGGTGGTCTATTCATGAAGAAGGACCTCAGACTTACAAGGACTTCCTAAATCAAGCTGAAAGATACATCAGCACGGAAGAAGCCAAAAGCAATAAAAAATATGGAGTAGAGCAAAAGGTTCAGTCTAAAGGAAGAAGGGATGCTAAACCACCTTATGAGAGGAAGGAAAAGAAAGAACCAATGAAACCACGACCTTTAGAAGGAAAGTACGCCTCATACCACGACCTCAATACATCCCTAGAAGGGATGTAGCTAAAAGAAAAGGATTGAAATGTCCTTCGGAGACTGAATCCCTTAAAAAGAAGATTCATTTATGTTAGACCAAAGTAGGTACTGTAGCGACCATAGGTCAATAGGCTATGATACTAATGAATGCAATCATCTGAGAGATGTTGTCGAAACTCTAATCCGAGCCCGGTATCTCAAAGCACTTTGGCAGGAGGAATGCCACCTAGTCGACTCCTCCAATTAACAATGTGAGGACCTCCAGCAGCTAGAGATGCTCCTTGCCCCCCATAGAACCGAGGCCCCAAGTACACTTGATATTAGGTGGAAATCAATTGTGGGGAGAGTTGAAGAAAGCCCAACGAAATCATTAGCAAGAAGCTCAGAATGGTCCCATGAATACTTTGGGTTCAGAAGGGAAGAAGCAGCTCTCTTGCACCACCTCACAGTGATCCCCTAGTAATCACCTTGAATGTATTGGAGGTAGAGGTCCACAAAACCTTGATTGACTCAATGGCATCAAACAATATACTATCATTACGAATGCTTGATAAATGGGAATTGATGAGAAACATGTAAAGCCCATGGCCACAGCCATCGTCAGGCTAAGCATAGAACATGTACAACCCAAAAGAACAATCATCCTACCAGTTCAGGTCAATGAAGCTCTCCAGATTAGACGAGTGATATCTGAATTTGTTGTGGTGGATCTCCTAACCAACTACGACATCATTATAGGATGGCTTTTGTTGTATGACTTGGAGGTAGTACTATTTATATTCCACTATGCAATTAAATTTCAAACGCCATAAGGTATTTGAACTGTGCAATTTTTTCAACTGGCAGTTTAGTAGTGTAATATAGTCTTGCCTAGAGCTTGGCTGAATCCCAATGCACGCCGTTCTACCCATCCTGGTCAAGTGGGGCCTTGGAAACGGAAGTTTACACTATCACTGACCAACCAAAAGGGTCAAGTTTGGATCCTCATGCTGGAGCATTCTCCGCTGTGGAAGCCACAAAATATTTGGTTGGTGAACTTCTTGACCCACAATAGCCTAAAAAGGTTGTTAAGATAGGATCCCAGCTCCCCAATAAGGAAAATGACAAGTTTGATAAATTTTTTGAGGAAAAACAAAGATTTCTTCTCCTAGAGCCATAGGACGTGCCGGGAATTGACACCAGTTGAGCTTGTCACAAGCTCAACATGGACCCGAGTTTAAAACTAAAAGTCTCTAAACTAAGGCCACTCAATGCAGAGTGATATGAAGCCCTGCAAATAGAAGTAGATAGGCTAAAACAAATTGATTTCATTAGAGTTTCAAATTACCCTACTTGAGTAGCCAATCCGGTCCTTGTAAAGAAAAAAAAGGGATTCACGTGTATGTTTAGATTTTTTTGATTTGAATAAAGCTTGTCCTAAGGACTGCTTTCCTTTGCCTCTAGTAGACCAGCTTGCAGATGCTAACGCAACACATGAGCTCTTTAGATTCATAAACGCCTATTTGGGATATAATCAAATTCCATTATACGAACCGGACTAAGAATATACGGCCTTTATAATAGACGGAGGTGTATTGTTATAAGGTCATGCCTTTCAGACATAAAAATACTTGAGCAACCTATCAGAGGTTGGTAAATAAGATGTTTAAGGAACATATCAGAAAGACAATAGAAGTACATATGGACAATAAGTTGGTTACAATTTTGAAATCTGGCAACCGTGTCTAGCACTTAACAGAAACTTTCAACATCCTAAGGGATTAAAATATGAAATTGAACCCGGAAAAATATGCTTTTGGGTTCTGTTCAGGAAATTTCATAGTGAATCATCGAGGGTTAGAAGCTAATCCCAGCAAACTAAAGGCTTTGCTAGACATGAGCTCTACTAGAAATGTCATAAAGGCCCAAAGGCTTAAGGGAAAAATATCAGCTTTGAGTAGATTTATCCCAAAGTTAACAGACATATCTACACCAACCCCATAAAAAAGGGGAAGGAATTTGAGTGGAATAAGCAATGCAAAGAAGCCTTTGAAAAGATCATAGAACACTTTAGATCACCTCTCATCTTATCCAAACTAAAAAAAGGTAAAAACTTGATCCTATATCTAGCTATATCTAACCATGCAGTCAGTGTAGCATTGGCAACGAATGACCAAAGAGTGCAGAAACTAATGTATTATATAAGTCACGCCCTCTTGGAATCAGAAGCATGGTACCCTATAATGGATGTATTATGCACTCTTGGAATTAGAAGGATGGTACCCCATAATGGAAAAATTGGCATTGGCCCTACTCATGGTATCAAGAAAGCTCCAACCTTACTTCTAGAGTATACCGTTGAAGTTTTCACCAACCGCGATTTGAAAACCATTTTATAGAAACCAGATGACTCAGGATATTTAGTAAAATGGGTAGTAAAGCTCAGCTAGTTCAACCTGGAGTTCAAACCTAGTGTCTCCGTCAAGGGGTAGGCGTTGTTTGATTTCATAGCCGAACTCTCCCCTAACGGAAAAACCCAGCAAGAGAACTCTCAAGGAAAATAGGAACTCTATGTAGATGGATCCTTTACACAAGCTAGAGCTGGAGTAGGGTTAGTCCTTCATGGAACAAAGGGGATAGAGCTCGGCCAAACTCTATGCTTTGACTTGTTGGCCTTGAACAATGAAGCCGAATACGAGGCCCTGATTGCTGGGTTACGAGCTGCAAAGGAGCTTAGAATTAAGGAACTCATCATATACAGTGATTCCCAACTCATTGTAAATCAAGTACACGAGTCATATCAAGCTAAATATGAGAGAATGAGCTTTTACTTAAGAAAAGTGAAAGAAGAATAGAGAGGTTTTGACAAAATAATCATCTGTTAAGTCCCAAGATGGATGAATAGCCATGCTGATATGTAGTCATTTACGTAAGATGCATTGTTATTTGTGTAACAAGTTATGTTATGCATGTAACACGCTACGTTATTTTTATTTGCATTACTAGTCTTGTTATGTGTGTAACAAGATACGTTATGTACATAACAATGTATGTTAAAAGTCTCTATTATTTGTTTAACAACTATACTTTCTGTGCAACAGCTTGTTTCATTTTTTTAACAAGTTAATGTTATTTGTATAATAACCTATGTTAAAATATTGTAACATTATTTATTATATGTATTGAAACGTTAAAGAATTAATACTATATGAATTGAAAAAGTAAAAATAAAAAGAAACAAGAGAAAATAAATAAAAAATGGAAAACAAGAAAATAAAAAAATAAGAAAAGCCTAAAAAAAGGAAGAAAAATACCGAGTAGATAGGTCGTGGGAATCTAGATGTTCGCCGGCAACCCAGCAGATGTCAGCCAAAATCTAGCAGACGGGAGGGTGGAGGGGTGGGGTGGGGCGGGATGGGCAGGTGGGTGGGGTGGGGGGGTATGTTTGGGGTAGGGATGGCAATGGGGCAGTTCAGGGTAGATCAGCACTGATCCATTATGCTTTACAATCTGTGACTTGCAGATCAGAGCGGATCACACATCGGGATAATATCGCTTCTAATTTGCTAACCAATCCATGAAACTATATTTTTAAGGTCATACTCTTATCTCTTGCAATCTGCATACAATTCAAATGACGAAATCAAACCTCTAAATATATAATATGACCATAAAAGTACCATACCTATCCATAACCTATGATTATTCAATAGTCAATGCTCTATACTATTCATTCATCAACAAAATATTTCCCGCTTTGATTTTTTACATCATACATTTCTACTTTTTAAAAATAATATAGAAGTGAAAGGGCGGATCGAATCGACCCGATGATCGAATCCACCCCACAAGTCATTGAAATTTAACCACGATCTTCTCCACCAACCTGCAGATCGAGAAATTTTTTCTTAAGCAGATTGCATATCCATCAGGTCTGGAGAGAATCAGGTTTT
>CAVNYN010214748.1:0-11281 GCA_963692815.1 Nyctanthes arbor-tristis | reverse complement strand
TTTCATTTGTAATTAGTTTTCATTTATCCACGTGTAGCTTATTGGTTAGCCAACTGTAATTAGTTTTGTAGTTAGTCTCATCTTGTACATATATTTCACTGTTACTCATTTTCAGTGGATTGATTAAGAAAGAAGTGAAGTTTTCTCTCTTTACAAGTTTTATCCTCTTGCTCAAATATAGACCACTTTTCTTCTAAAAATGTAGTTGAAATATAGTTTTTTTATAGACCACTATTTACTGTGTATTCTAATCTATAAAAAGGAATTATTAAAGTGGAAAAATAAGTAAGTGAAAGGGTAGAGCAGGAAAATGGTTTTAAATTTAATTTTATAGTACTATTAAATGAACTTTTCTTAATCTAACAATAAAGCTATCTTTGTGAGACAAATATAGTATTTTTTTATGAAAAAAAGCTCGATGCTTGCTAATTACCAAAAAAAAAAAGGGGAAAAAATCTTCTGTAAACTAATGCCTATGCATTAATGTTCAAGTTTAATGCCCTAAACGTGCCGTTCCGATTCACTTGGTAGAAACCGTCAATGATAATCGGTAAGCTAAATCTTTCTATCTATATATTAAAACAACAAAGTTGGTTAACATTTTTTTGGGCTTAAAATTATTGCTCAAGAAGTCATTCTCTTTTAATGCGTTTTCTAGATAACAACCTAACCTTTTCGAAAAATTATTGCTACAATCTTTTTAGGATAATACCTTTTGGATAACACCGTAATATCCGCTTAGATTGAATTATGTCCTGTATTTGTTGTGAAACCAATTTGATGTGAGTTGCAAAAAAACTCTCAATTACTTCCGATCTGTAAAATTATTGATTTAAATTTAAATAAATATTGTTAAGATAACACCATAATCTCAGCCTAGATTGATTTATGTCCCATATTTATTGCAAAACCAATTTTATGTGAGTTGCAAAAAAAAATCCCAATTACTTAGGAAATGTAAATTTATTTTGATTTAAATTAATGTTTTTACAAAATTTCAATTGGCACATAAATATGTTATCGAATATATTATCATAAAAAAATATAAATAAAAAGCAAAAAATGCCATTTCTGTCGTAGTATGTCAATATAGCCACACAAATATAAAAGTTGGATTATCGATTAGCAAAAATAATAAGAGCAAAATCTTTTATATATATAAATATATTACTAATTTGGAAATTCTTATGTCTATGATGTAATTTTTTATATGAGCGGCTATTGAGCGAATATGTGTAAAATTGTAAAATAATTATTCTAAAATAATGCAATTTTTAAATGATTATCGTATTTATTTGTTATAGAAAAAATATAAGCGGAGTATTATATACATAATAAAATAAAATGAGGTATTACTTATGGGTATGTGGAGTGGATATGATCTCATAAGTGTGAAATTTTTTATCTGAACGGCTTTCAAGTTGATGTGGGTATTATTCTGCATGCTTAATACGTAATATTAGACTGTTAGCTAATAATATTAAATGGGTACGTAAAAGTCAGGAGTCCCTTTTAAGAATTTTCTAAAATTTTTATTAAAAAATTTCTCACCCATGTGGCACGAATGGGTACATGTTATGTGGATTTGAAATACACATGACTTTGAAATACATGTGGTATGCATCTAATTATTTTTTTATTTTGATATATTCCTATGCTGCAGGTAGTCCTAAAATTCTAAAAATTTGTTCAAATATATAAGATAAAAAACAATAATTAATTTCAGACATAACTATTAATAGATCGAGTTTGGATAACAAATTTTTTCATATTAATATTTTGTTTATCATTATAACTATTATTCTAAAACCATGCTACTTTTGTAAGAATTATAGTTTTTATTTGCTAGACAAAAATAGTAATGTTGCATTATGGGTATCTACAGAAAATAAAATGACGTATCACCCAATTAAAAGGGTATGTGCGGAATGAGACATTATACAGTTAAAAGGATATGTTGAATAGATACTTTATTATGAGTGTGAAATTTTTTATCTGAACGTAGATAGTAGATATACGATACGTACTATTAGACCGTTAACTAATAATATTAAATAAACTAGATCATGATTTAACTTAGATGATTTATAATAACTAGATGATAAGTTAATAATATTAAATAAGTTAGATGATTTAACTTATAATAATTAGATGGTTTAAATTATAATATATGCACTTTTAGACCATTAACTAATAATCTTATATAAGTTCGATGATGGGTATCTATTTAATATCTTCATTATTATTAAAATTTTTTGAATTAGTCTTCTTGTACGTGCAACGCATGGGAGAGAGGCTAGTAGTTAATTAAGCCAAACAAAAATAAATGTTGTTATTAATTTTATTATTATATATATTGTGGACTTCTAGTAGTAATTAAAAAAATGAAAAGCGGAAAACAACAAAAATAAGGGGAAAAATAAATGGGGTGTAGTGTTGTGTTGCTCTCATGGAAACGAAGGATGATCCACTACTACAGATTCTGAGAAAAAAATAAGGAATACGTGTCGATCACTTGGACAAACGACGTGTAAACTAGACGCAGTGACAATTTTGAAAATAATATTAAACTATAGGCGTCGATTCTTTACTAAGAACCAGCGCCTATACTACGCGTAGACAAACTTGCAACTGACGCTTATTTATGTATTAAAGGCGTCGGTCGTTCAAAGAGACCGATGCCCATTTACAATTTTAACGAAAAGGCGTCGGTCCTTTGTAGAGACGGACGCCTATTATTCTATAAAAAAGCAATTGTTCGCGTAATATTCACATTTCACAATAGCGCCCAAATTCATCCTTCTGTCTCAAATTCGAATCTCAACTACTCTCAACCACATTTCACTTCTCAAAACACCTTTGAAGAGTACAGGTAGCATAGATTTCGTCCTTGGAGTGCATTTCGACCCTCTAATACACTAAATCTTTAACAAGCAGCGAGCGTCGGCGGCGAAGGATGGCGCGGTGGTTGGCGAAGGCTTTGAGGCTCGATTTTTTGGTTATTTCATGACATTACCATCTTCTTGAGTGTTTTGTTCTTTATTTCGTAGCATACAACTTATATGTTGGCATTTTTTGGAAGGCGACGGCAGGCGGCTGCGAGGGTCCTTCTTCACATCTTGAGATAAAGTAACATTTATCCACTTCTTCGTTTTATTGTGTGAGAGAGATTTAATTGTGGAGTAAGAAATTATATATGATATTAAGGGTTTTTGTTAAATTTGGTAAAGATTTGTTTTGTGGTTTTATTATGAGGAATATGAAATTTGTTGGGCGTGTTTATATACATTGTTAATTATATATATATATATATTTATACATTGTTATGGGTATATATGATTTAAGTAGATATTTATGAAATTTGAGATTGGACGAAATGGAATTTGTTTATTCAATAGGTTAGAAATGCTAATTATACTCTACATGTTAGATTAAATGTCTCACAAATATTTTGTTGAAAGTTTTGCACACTATTGTAGTATTTTATATATATATATATTAATATTATTGGTTTGAAGTAAAATTGTAATGAGAATAGATAATTAAATAATTAATAAGTGTCGAAATTTAAGTAAAGTAAAAAAATCTAAAAATTATTTGATTAAAAATTTGTGATGTCAATATAGGAGGGTAAAAAGATTGTAATATGGCCAAATACTTTAGGAAAAGCGAATATTAATGTAATAGCTCTTTAATTAAATTTCAATATTACAAATGGGCGGAGAAGTATTGATGCACAAGTAAAATAAATAAAATCAAATAATGTAAGGATTTTTTAATTAAATTTGTGATCTAAATGAATATATGTAATTAACAAGTATTAGTGGTGGGTTAAATTTTTATAATGAAATACTAGAAATCAATATGATTAAGCGTGCGATGAGGATGAATAGGTAATTAATTAACAAATATTGTTAGTAAATTTTTTGAAAAGTAAGAAAAATTTACCCGTAGATCGGAAGAGCGTCGTGTAGGCCCTTTAATTAATAGGTCGTAAGATATATATGGATCGGAGTTTGATGTATAGGAGATGTACCGCACTAGAACATTTGAAAGGGGTTAAAGAATTTATAAAATTTGCCGAGGATAATAGAAAAAGGAAACGGGAAGGACCTACACGACGCTCTTCCGATCTCGATTGTAAGAATCTACAAAAATATCATAGTTATATGGAAGTGAATGGAAATACCTACGCAATTTCGTGGCATGGAATTACCTACGGCTGCGAGTCCTTCCAGGAAACCACTGACTCATAGTAGCTGTCACTCAGTCGATCCCCCGCCACAGCTTGACATTGAGGTATACTTAATATCGTGGAAAGATGTTCTTACATGCGTTGACTTCTTTTCAATTTTTACATTTAACGTTATTTTGTTCACTTGTGTATTGAATTTCTGAAGAAGCCGACCCGATGTCAGCTCGCCCTTGTTTGCGACGACGAGACAAAGATTGTGGGCTGGGGGCAGGTTTACTCATTCAACGCGACTACGATGGTGCACAGTCAACTGCTACTGCCCGATCATTACGAAGTCTCTGTTGACTTTGTAGAAGCTGATGCCTTGAATTATTTACTTCCAGTGCCAACTTCATTCGCAGCCCAATTGGTGGATGTAGCTGAAGGCGGGTTCGCACAATGGCCCGTACATTTAGTGAAGTTAGATTGGGTAATTATTTGAAGTTACACAAAAAAAGAATTGGATTTTGTGTTATATATATTTTGATGACAAACATATTATCACTATACGAACAGTTACTAGAGCAAGCCGCATCCACAAAAAAAGGGAAACAGCCCGCTATTATTGAAGTTTCTTCGGCGAGGCCTAATCTTGTCGACGATGCAACGTTGGTTACCTTGAGTCCCCACCTCAAAAGGTTGCACTCTCTGACTGTTAGACTGCCCCTTTCTATAGACTTCGTTGACGTGCCGATGGTTGAGGAAGTGTTTCACTACCTAATCAAGATGTTGGATGATATACATGTATCTGCCGATGATATTGCTGACCTTCTCAGTACGCAACGGTTGAACATATCTATCTTGCAAGTTTGGGAAATGTAAAGCTTCCTCCCTCACAATTAAGTACGTCGCATAATTTTTAATTTGACATTTCAAGGTTGGTATAATATATTTCAGGTACCAACACTATCTGCGCAACGTACACGAGATTGAAAACATCGGGTTCCTTTGTTTCTCGCTAATTGGGGCTATTAATTTTCGAGCTAATGGAGAGGTGAGTTATACTTACATGCTTAGTGCACTTTTACAAATGATGGATAAGAAGTAGATTCTAATGCCTTATCATTAGGGGTAAAACCGACTATATTGTTCATTTTTTTTCTTTTGTATTGACTTAATTTGAATTATTTGTGGCTAGCTTGTGTAAACTTACATTGTTGTAAAACATTCTAGAATCCAGTGGATGCTGCTTGTACTGTGCCTTAAACATAATACGGTGTACTCCCTGGACTCTATGGAGGATAAAAGTGAAATTGGATATCAAAGCGGAATTGTCCACGTAAGTAATTATTAATGACTGTTCACATAATAATTTCTTTTGTGCAACTTTGAGTTTATTTAACTTATATGTACATTATAAATTTAGGGTACTTAAAGTTGTGTATGTGTTAGGGAAAATATTGAACAAAAATCTCATGCGGAAACCAATTGCATTATGTAAAGTATCTTCTGAATGTTACAATAATTATTGAAATTTCATATTTTAGTTTGTTTAATTACTAATATTTATTTTCGACTCCTTGGAACTATTAATGCCCTCAGCAATCGGGATCCAATGAATGTGGCTATTGTGTGATGAGAAATATGTTCGAGATACTGAAGAATATCTTGATACGGTATAAATATTTATCAAAAACCAAGTGTTCTATAATTATTTATTTATATATATATATATATTATTAACAAAGTAATTCTTTTTCTTTTTGTTTGCTCTAGGTTTATCAAGTTGAGCTATATATTCAAGCCAATATAGATGAGATTCGGAAAATGTGGGCATAGTACTTTATCAACGATTGTATGTGATTTTTTGGTCTTATTTATTTTGAAATATTATTTAATTATGGATTATAGATCGTCATGCAAACATGTACATTTCAATAGTTAGTGCATATTATTTCAATGGTTACTTAATTAGGGAATTCAGTTTTTTTTAAAACACCTTCTAAAAAAATAAGGTCTAAGAGGTCTGAAAAAACAGATATCCAACCCCAACCCACCCACCTACCGGATCTAACCTTCTTTCTTCTTCTCTCATCTGTTGCTATCTCTCCACCGACTCTTTCTAACAGCAGCGTTTCTTGTCTCTCTTCTTCTCCCGCATCTGTCTCTTGCTTCTGCGCTCCAGTCGATCGCTGGTGTTTGAATCTGAATTTTATTGAGATCTTATCTGAAAAATTAGATCGTATCGCAATCTAAAATCAGGAGCAGATCGGAGGTGGCCACTGCCATCCACAGCTCTATTATTTTGGCTAAGCTATCGGTTATTCTAACCAGGAGAGTACACTGACCTTTTGGCAAAGTCAACTGCCAAGATTGTCCATGTGGAGGATGCGGATGCTCCTTTAATCTTTACAGAGGAATTTTGATTATTAAATATCAATTTAAATTTTCTTAAAAGTTAACCATTTTGTTCGGGCAGTGTTTCTTCATCCTAATTGTTGATGATACTTGTTTAAATTTGATTATTACGTGGATTAAACTTGAACTTCTATATATTTTGAGTTATCATTCTGATATTCTATATATTTTGATGTTGTGTTTTGGTTGTTGTTTCTTGTTGGTGTTTTGTTTGTGTTTTCGTGGTTGTTTTTGCGGTTTTCAGGCGAGTTGTGACGGTACTGTTGTGACCGATGGTGGCTATTGGTAGTGTAGTGTGGTTGTTGTGATATTTTGTTGTGATTGTTCCGCGAGTTATTGTGTTGCTGCGACTCAGTGTTTTGGCTTGTTGTTTTTGTTGTGTCTCAGTGTTTTGACGAACTCTTTTTGTTGTGACTTGGTATTTTGGAGTTGTGTTTGATTTGATCCGGTGTTTTGACGAGTTTTTTTATTGTAACTCAGTGTTTTGAGGAATTGTTTTTGTTGTGACTCGGTGTTTTGTAGTTGTGTTTGATTTGACTCGATGTCTTGGCGAGTTGTTTTTATTGTGACTTAGTGTTTTGGCAAGTTGTTTTGTCGTGACTTAGTGTTTTGGCTAGTTATTTTGATATAACTCGGTGTTTAGGCGAATTGTGATTGTTGTGTTATAAATTGTGATATCATAATGTAAAAACAATTGAAACTCCAGATTTTTCAAAAAAAGCCATCATGTGCTTTAATTTTTAAAAATGTGTACAAAATCTTTGTATTTTTCAAGATTTCTTCTTCTTCTTCTTCTTCTCCTTCGTGTTTTCTATTCTTTTTCAACCTAGATATGCTATCCTCCTATCATCAATGCTATGTCACTCAATGAAGCATATGTCAATCTCACATTACAAGACGAGGAGGTGAGATTAGGGATCAAAAAGGATGACACTAAAGTGCAAGAGAAGAATTCCACTGCTGCCCAGTTGGTTGATTTCTGACTGATACAACGATTAACTTTGGCACTGTGAAGAATACATTGGCATCACTATGGAAAAAATAATCTAACATCATATATATGGTGTCATATGGGGTCGAATTACAGGTGTTTGTATTAAAAAGGTTTCTACTTCTCTGCTTGTCTTTCAATTTTTCCATATTATTGACATGAATAGAGTGCTTGAAAAAGGCACTTTCGACCTTTGGTCAACACTTCTCCTGAAAATCCTGGATGAATATGAAAATCCCATGAAGGTGGAGCTCTATCATGCCAGTTTTTGGGCACAAATTATGACGTCCTTGTTGGCTTTGTATTTGAGAGAGTAGTTAAGCACATTGGTGAATTTCTGGATTCTTTTGTTGCCTCATACCCAAAGAACATTACTAGCACGTGGAAATCATTTACAAAAGTTCGAGTCTTGATATTTCATCTATTGCTTGCACTGTTAAGTATCGACGAGGGTATGAATGCAAGTAAAAAAATAAAAGATAAAAGGAGGTTGTGTGTATCAATTCATTGAACAAAGAGAGACATTGTACTGAAGATGATGTTACTAACACTTCTCATGTTGACTTGGATTCAAGCCCAACCCAAGAAGAAGACTCGATTTCAAAAAACAGACCAATGGTAGGACATTGAACCCAGGCCTACCGATGTCAATGAGTGTTCTTAGCTAGAACTGCCATGGGCTTGACAATCCATGAGCAGTCCAGGTCCTTATGGAACCTCACAAAACAAAAGGGTCTGACTTTCTCTTTCTCATCGAAAATCTAGTTAATAACCTAAGACTAGAAACTATAAAAAATAAGCTCGATTATAGAAGTTTGTTGTTGTGATTTGTGAATAATATTGCCCACAATGGAGGATTGACATTACTATGGAAGGAGAAAATAATATTGCTTAATCAACCAAAGTGGAGATTAACTAATTATTACAGGGTCACTACGGCTTCGATTTCTCTCTGCCTCGTCTTCTCTACCATGGTGCTGCTTGAGGGATTTTATTGATATTATTAACCACAATGAAACATTTGGAAGGAATAGGCAGCCAAATGGATTGATTGATGATTTTGAGAAAGCCTTGGATGACTGTAATTTATCAGCCTTGGGATTGATTGGATACTAGTTCACCTAGCTTAAAAGAAGAAGAACAGATCAATGTGTGGAGGAAAAACTAGTCGGGAATCTTAAACCTCGTATCTTCTCTTCAGACCACTCACCACTTTTTATGCCATGTAGTCTGGATTTTCGCTTTTATTGCACTAAATTTCATTGTGTTCCCTTATCTCGAATATTGATGAATTGAATTTATCTTTTGTAAGGACGTCTGCGAACCAGGACACTCATAGACTTGTTAAAGCGGCTAGTTCTATGCTAGATTCCGTTGAATGAATGGTTCATCCACCTACTTTTATTTTAGATTTACTCTCTGCAGATATTTTCATCGAATATATTTTACTTCTTCAAAAAAAAAAAAAAAAAAAAGGAAAGAGAAAGAAAAAAGGAAATGGAAAACTGGAAAGCAAAAGAGTTGGTAGAAACTATTGAGGCAGAGATAAGAAACTGTGGGGTTCACTCCAACATTTAAACATGAAAAAGGAAGAATGAACGGAAGCCTTCCATTTTCCATTTTGTCCTTCTTTTATTTTCTAAATGACACTAATGCTCCAATTTAAGATTTAATTAAATTTATTTTTAATTGACTATTAGTAGTTCTAATAAATTTTTATGGTTTGATAATTTAATTTTTATTAAAAAAAGTCTCAATCTAACTAATAAATTTATTGCCAAAAAAAAAAACTAATAAATTGCCCACTATAATTATAACTTTAAGAGTTAATTATTTGGCAAATTCATTTTGTAGTTTCACGTGTTATCATCTAATTTAATATTTAAATACACTAACATATGTAATTCACTCTAAAAAGATAGTCTAAAATTAAGAAATAGTGGAACGACCCCAGATCAACATTTTTCTTTGCCATACTACTCAATTAACATTTCATTTTACTTTACTACTATGACATAGGTTGCTTCCTCAACAATATCATTTTTCTTTACATTTTTATCGCTTATCTTTAGAAAAATAAAAAACAAAAACCATATTATTACATCAAATGCATGTAAATGTTATTTATCTTTCACATAATACAATGAACATGCTGATTATTCGTAAGTTTCGAAATTTAGGCCCTTTTACTTTGGATTAGTTTTTTTATAACAACCCCACCCAACAAAAATTCCCAATATATCAAACCTTTGATTTAACGTCTAATTTTCATAGTTTCCCGCTTAGGAACAATAAAAATTTTGTCAAATGAAATATAAGTAAATAAATAATGCAAATAAACATTTAAGTCCATTCCTGAAATTTTTTTAATAGTAGTAATAATTCTTTAGCCTCTTTTTAAAGAAGTTACAGTGACAAGATATGTGCTTACGTATTGATTTAGTTGCTAAACTAACGTGTAGAAATAAAATATGTCATGGTAATAGTTACCCAAGTAGAAAATTTACGTGACCATGTGGATATGGGTCCGCTTCTTGATGGGTTAACTTTAGTTTTCTCCTAATTCCTTTGCTCTGTTTTACTCACACCCCAAAAAAATGACAAAAGAAAAAATAAATAAAGAAAGAAAGAAAGGGAAAAAAGAAAAGTAAGAAAGAAAATATAACAACTATATTTTTTTATTCATAGAAATTATAAATATTCATGTAAGTCACTAAAGACTTTATTATCTCATGCCCAAAAACAAACACACTCACTCTTATATAATTGAAATAGAAATCCAGGGAAGACAAAAAGAAAAAATAAATAAAAAAATTGAATTTGGCATATACTCCTCCTATGGCCTTAAATTAAATAACTAAGGCCACTCCAGTGAACAGCAGAACCAGTAAGAAACTTGCAGAAACCAATGTGGATGAAGGAACTCTAGATGATGGTGTTGCTGAAGTAGAAGGACTACTGATAAACCGAGTAGAACCTGGAGCATTTTGGTTGCCGCGCAGTGTGCCGGTGACTGTTATTGCAAGCTTCTGGCCGGCCTCGCAGTGGCCGTCGAAGCTGGAAATGAAGTAGTGGTTGCCTACAGAGTTGAGAGTTACATTTGTCGGTCCGATCTCAAACTCCTCACCGATCTCATCGTCATCGCTACATCTGTCGTAAGAGTATTTCGGTACTCGGACGACATCATTTTGTTTGGTCACAAAGTTAAACACTGTAGAAGCAAGGATTAGTACCTTTGAAATGTCTCAAAGATATAAAAAATAATATAAAATTACCTAATCTAGTATTTTAAACTTTTAGATCAAATGTACTATGATTTGAAAAATAATAAAAATTCATATGAACTACGTACCTAGGATATCACCAACCACGAAAGTCTTGCCCCAAGCCCATTTTGCGTACGAGAACGAGCTGTTCGGCGGTATAGTCCAACCCAAGCTATCTCCAACAATGTGCACATTCGGAGTAGGAGCTGGAGGGGTGGTTGGGGTGGTGGGAGTGGGGGTCGGGGTAGTGGGAGTGGGGGTTGGGGGGGGGGGGGGGGCGGGAGTGGCTGGGCTAGTGCGCGGCGGCACGACTGTTATTGCAAGCTTCTGGCCTGCTTGACAATGGCCATCTTCACTACTAATGAAGTAGATCGTGCCTGCGGTTGTGAGAGTCACATTTGCAGGCCCAATCTCGATCTCGTCGCCAATCTC
>CAVNYN010214745.1:5887-18908 GCA_963692815.1 Nyctanthes arbor-tristis | reverse complement strand
CGTCTCAAAATTTACTATCCGATTAAGCTTAATCGGATAGTAAATTTTGAGACGGAAAAGATTCTTAAGGTAAATATATGATGTCTCACTATTATAATTGAAAATATAAGGATTTAATTATCGACTTTAATAGGTAAAGAAGTTTATTAAGAGAAAAGGGAAAGATCTTAGACACTTAGATCCAATAGGCTTCTCCCCACATGAATTGAATCCACAACCCACATTTGGCACCTTGATTTACTAAGAAGCATTCCTATCCCTCCAATTTAACTCATTGCTATGGACAAGTGGGAATCTTTACATTGGTGGAACTCAAAGTCTTTAGGAAACAAGAATAAAAATTCGTCCATAAATTGTGCATAGTTTTGTAAACTCACAAAAGACTTTCAAAAGGTCTCTTTTACCTCTCCAAACAAGGCTTAGTTCATACACATATAGAACCCACATTCTAAAGGTTATTTTGCCTAGATATACCAAGGATTTGAGGGTATTTTGCCATTGATTAACAAGTCTTCATTTCAAAGGTTTAAGCAAGCAAGGTGAGTAATCCATTTATTTGGTTTCTTTGTATGCATAAGTTTTAAGAAAAGGTATATGTTTTGGTTATTGTTAAAATGATTTCTTGCATAAGAAATGCTAGAGTCCCTTTACCCATTTTGTATTGTTTGCTTTGATTTGATCCATGTTAATTGTTATGGATTGAAAGTTTGGAAATCTGGTAAAAGCAAACCTGAAATTGTTATGAATCTATGGTGTTGCCATTACCATATTGGTATTTAAAAGGCAACGAGGCGCCATGTGTAGTAGGAACTTCTAGTATTTTGGGGCCCTATAATGTGTTCAAAAAGGTTTGTGCATCTTAATGTTCTTAAGAGTATGAAATGATTTCTATAAACCTTTGGTAAACCGAATTAATGCACTACTCACGGGGTATTTTTATACTCACCTTGTATATGATTACTCTTTTATAGATGATCCATCGAAGAATTGTTGAAAGAAAAGCCGAGGAATGGAGAATGTCGCATGATGCAAGCCAAGTTATGCATGTAATAGAGATTGATCTTTGGGCTTATTATGAAGATGATCCCATGTTGTTATGTATTTGGGAACCTCATATGAGTTCGAGATATTTTGTGCCTTTTCCCTCAGTCTTTTGCACCATGACAAGATTATGAGGGATAGGCCAATCTTTCTTATTTAATTAAGTATGTGTATGGAAGCCAATGTAACTAAATAAGACTTGGCTTTTTGTGGAAAGTATTGATACAAGATTGGGAATCCTAATTTTACCTGTAAGGGTTTCCCAATCTTGTGTTCGGTTTTTAATATATATACAAAGTGACTTTTATTTATCGTGTTTCATGTTCTCTATACAAATACTACACTTTAAACTAATTAAAGACGACAAACAACACTACTTCATCTAAGAAAAAAAGAAAGTTGATTGGGAAGTCATGCCCTCAATTTTGGACAAGAGTTGTAAAAAGAAATTTGTAACACTTCCGACAAATTCATTTAGTAACAAAACTTTAACCCATGCTTTTAATTATCGAGGGGTTTGACAGAACTACTTCATTTGCTCTCCTACTAATGACTTTAAACTGACACAATTTAAACATTTGACTAATAGCCTTAACTCGCTCCAAATAGGACCTCCAATTGCATGAATTTCAAGCTCGTTGAGTAAGCATTTGTTCGAGTAGGACTCAACTTCTACCCTCATGTAAACAACTTTTTTTTTTTTTTTTGTAAATATATGAGATTAATAAATTTTGTAAATTTCGTAAATACATGAGGTTAATAAATTAATAAAAATTAGAAAAGGAATAACTAATTATTCTTACTAGAGTGCAGAAGAAAGAATTTCAAATAATGTCATTGTAAATAGTATATGAAACAAATTTTTTGTTGACGTTAAATTGCATATACTGTAATTAGAAAAAAAATTTCTAATTAATAATTAATAATACATATTAGAAAACCCTATGACCTACGGTTAAACAATTGAATCAGTGAACAATTGTTAATTCCAATGCAGAAAGTTAATTCCAATATAATACATACAAGAAAACCTATGACGTAAAATACATATAATATACGTACAATTTGTTTTCTCCACTTTCATGGCCTTTTTCCTTTCTTTGCAGTACTTTCAAGAATCTCACGTTTATATGAAGGATTTGTGGTGGGATTTTCTATTTATATTTTTTACTAAAAGTCTCAAGAACTCCAAAAAATAGTGAAATCCCATAAAGTCTTAGACATATTGAATATCTCGTGACTTTTTTAGACGTTTAAAAAGTTTCAATTGAATATCTTGAGACTTTTTAAGACTTTTTAAAAGTCATAAAAAGTCTCAATTAAATACCTCAAGACTTTTAAGAAGTCTTAAAAAGTTTTAATTAAATACC
This sequence comes from Nyctanthes arbor-tristis, assembly GCA_963692815.1. Taxonomy (NCBI): domain Eukaryota; kingdom Viridiplantae; phylum Streptophyta; class Magnoliopsida; order Lamiales; family Oleaceae; genus Nyctanthes; species Nyctanthes arbor-tristis. Next base: position 16,497 of record CAVNYN010214745.1, on the reverse strand, counting down.
TCAAGATTTATAGAGTCTTAAAAAGTTTTTAAATGTCTTAATTAAATACACCCCTAAAGCACACAGATTTAAGGGTAAAACTCACCCATAGTAGTTAACTTACTGCCCGTTGCAAGGATAATGGACTATGAAATGATTCCGCAACAGTGTTTCTATTTATTTTTGTTTATTTGTCTAAATTTCGTCCTGAGCTATATATATGAAATTCGATTGATAAACTTGTTTGAGCTAGCTGATTATATATATATATATATATATATATATAAAAGTATGTGACTATTTTTCTTGTAAGATTCATGTTTGATTCTTAACGTCCAACATGGCTATGTTATTGTTTCTGGAGTAATTGCAAATTATCCCATGTTAATCTTCTCCACATTTTCCTCCTTGAATCAGGAAATTTTCATTTTAGTTATCCAATGAACATCTTGACGCTTTTGTTTCGAGCAAAACTGTAATCTTTTTCTTGTATTCCTTGTTGGATGTTGCTTTTGTAGTTGCAAAGAGGATGAATTGGGATTTCAATATCATTCACGGTAAGACAAAGATAAGGCAAGCAATAAGGAGCAATGGCCTAATCTACATATTACTTTGTTATCCAAAGCTGTGACGTTTCAAGAAAAAATTTAAGCTAAAAGGAACTTGTATATATCTCAATAAATAAGTCAAATGCATCCCATTGAAGCTTAATTGAATGTGTGTTAAGAAGTGAATAAGTGTTTAATTTGTTTCATTAGCAAGTAAATGGAAACATGTAAAGTGATAGATTTGCACCTGTGGTGTTCTACCACTAAGTTCATTAACCAAGCGACATTTTAATTCTGTTATTTATTCTAATATTTAAATTTAAATTGTCCTATTTATTAGTTACTAATATTATTTTTTTGTAACCTAGGAATTGTTTTATATTTTGTTGCTTGTATTTGAATTTCAAGTTCATATATGTCACCCTACAATACATAATTTAAGCAGAAGATCCTATTGAAAGGATGTGCATCAATTTCAACCCTCACAAGGGTAAGACAAGTTCAAATTAGTATTTGTCAATAATGGAAAATAGAGAAGCTGCATGTGCTAATATATCAGAAAAGGAAGATTTCATAAAGCTTGAACTCTATTAAAATCTCAAGTTCGAGCACACTATTTAAAATACGTGTTGGTCATGAGCGACAAATCTATATATACAAGAGCAGATACGCAAAAACTAAACATAGGCAAACCAAATGAACCTATGCATAGATCACACAAATATCCTTTACAATCTATGTTAAAGCTAATACAATATGAACGCTCAAAGTCTAGCACCCCATCGTCTTCCCTAATACAATTGTTCCTCAAGACCTTGTGATGAAACTTCAATGGCTCCGTTTGGTGCAACTCCCCTGCATAAAAGAAAGCAAACTAAAATTTAGAGAGAAAAAAATTCATCCAAAATATTCAAAGTAAACATTGAAAAAGAAGCAAGAAGCTATGCCATTTCAAAATATCCATTAGTCTCTATATTCATTGGTCTTTTAAGTTTTCCTACCCAATCTCCAAATCTAGATGCGCTATGCTAACCAAGTTTACAATTAACTTATTCTCAACATTTGAATTAAGTAGTTGTATGTATGCTTGAACAAAACCAATCAAAGTAAATTCCATTCAAAGTATTGAAACAAAAACGAAGTATTGAATCAAAATAACCAATCTAATCACATTCAGCATAATCAAAGTCCACAAATTAGTAGAATTCAATAAAATTTTATAGTCAAGTAACCCGTCCGTAATTGAGTAAGAGAAAGTAGCATTTCCCGCAAATGAAATTAGCCTAAATTAATTTTTATGTCAACTAATAATATAGAAGTTGAGATAATGGCATAAGGCATTTGAATACTCTGAATTATTGACAAAGTTCCAAACTGTGCATAAATTATGTTCTTCAAATCCTCAATAAGTATGAGAAAATCCATTTATTGCAACTTCATCACCTCAAGTATAAATGAAGAGCAATGGATAACAAATGAGAAATTGGACATTAAACATCAAAGTAGCCCGTTTCCTACATCAAAGCAGGCTAAATGGATTTTCTCATTAAACATCAATTCCATGTTTGGCATCAACCTGAGCCTAGTGATAGTTTCAATTCCTATATCCCGTTCTACATTTTCAACATCAAAGCCATCGTCAAACAAAAACATTACACATTGCATTCCAATAGCAAAGTTCAGATAAATATGTGTTATTGGATTCTCTTGAAAAATTCAGAACAACTTATCTACACACCCATAAGATCTTTATCAGAAGAGAAGTGCCAGTATAGCCCATCAACAAATCTCTTAAAACCCTTCTCTACATCCATCTACATGTACAAACTTACAGACAAGTCAATACATCTTCAATGGATTAATTGAAGAAAAACAAGCCTGCAGATATTGCTTCAACATGATCTAAACAAATTTCCTTTCTGCCCAATATACCTGTGCCTATACAAAACCTGAATTACATTATCCATTTTTCCATTGCAACAAATATATCTCTTCGGGTCCAATTATCTTCGTTATCTAATGTCATCGAAGGTTCTACTTAGTGTAAATAAGCTTATCATATAAATTTGTAAATTTTACTTCACCGGGAAACTTCGTTACCATTTATCAAAGTTTCTTCATATTCAAACAAAATGGCCAAAATCAAGCATCATAATGAAGAAGAGAAAGTCCGGCGTCTTCCTTACCTCTTATCTACCGGAATATAGCCGCGGTCGAGAGGGGGTGGCGACTCGGTCAGTGTAGGTGGGTTAGTGGAGAGAGACGGCGAAAGAGAGAGTGAGAGGGAGAGGCGAGTAGGTCAGTATAGGGCTTGGGCGTCGGAGCTCCGACCGGTCAATCGCAGTCGTTCGCGTTCGCCGGTCGCTGCCAAGTTCAGTCGCAGGAAATGGGGGGTGGAGGGAGGGAGGGGGAGAGACTCGATGGGGGTTTGGGAGTTCCATTCCCACAGCGTACATCGAGAACGTATACGCTCCGTGGAGCGTATATAGCGCTGTAACGTGTTCGATGTACGGTGTTCGATTAAAATTAGGGGTTAATTAAAAAAAGGGTTTGCTATTGATCTAAAAAAGGGTTAATTTCACAAAAGGTCTCTAACCTTTAAGTTAAGAATCAACTAGATCCTCAACTATTTTTCACTCTCTTAAGTCCCTAATTTTTTATAAATGCTCACCATAAGTCTTTTTTATCACCATTTATTTAATTTTTTAACAAAATGATTGTTATACTCTTTAACTTTTTAATTTTTCAAAAAAAATTTTAAAAAAATGACACTGGGATGATACCGTTTCCAGCATCCAATCTTGGGAGGTGAGGGTGGCGTGGGGTAAGGGGAGGGGTGGGGTTGGGTGGATGGGCCGGGAGTGTTTTCCTTTTTTAAATTTTTTTATTATTTTTAAACTTTTTTTTTAAAAAATTAAAAAGTTAAAGAATATAACGACCATATTATTAAAAAACTAAAGGAATAGTGACCAAAAATAACTTATCGTGCGTATTTATGAAAGGTTGAGAGCCCATTCCCCCTTCTTTTTTGACCAAAAATAGCCGTGTGTCGATTTTCTGTAAGATTATACACATTTCAAACAATGTATTGCTCGTTTAAGAAAATTAGGTGCACTATACATAAAGATATCCAATCCGGCGCTAGTAACATTCTGGAGCATTACAAAAATAAAAAAATAAAAAATAAAAATAATAAAAGAAAAATCCCCCTTCAATATTTGGTAAAGGGTAGTATGTATCTCTAGTGCCAATTGCATATTTGCATGCAGTCTTTGATCAGTAAATTGCATGTTCCTTGATCAGTAAATTGCATGTTCATCAGTTGAAGGTTTTTATTAATTCCAACAAGAAATGATTCAGATAATGTTCTCTTTCCCTAAGAAATTGTCAAAAGGAAAATGCTATTCATGGGTAACACTCCACAAAATCTTTTACAAAGTAGGGTGATTTTATCATCTGTAAAAACATACCACTAAATATAGATATAATTTTAAAAATGTTCTAACACCGTATATATGACACCATATAATGTCATATATTATGTGGCGTGCATCGAGACATGCCACATGGTTGCACGCCACATAGTTATATGACACGATATAGTGCCATACAATATGGTGCTAGATCCGAACTAAATATAATTCAACCATTATATATATTATTTATGTTCGATAACTGACTATTACAAAACCTTTTCAAGTTTTCTTTCATTTAATACTACATCCGTTCGATAAAGATCGTCTTGTATTCCATTTTTTGTCTCTCCCATAATAAATTCTCTCATTTGTGAGTTTTCACTTCCTATGTGCACTTATGTTAATAGAAAGGCAAATACAATAGCTCATGCACTAGCTAGATTTGAGTTTAGGTAGTGTGCTTTGGAAAGATCACCCCCCTGATTTCATCACTGAATGTATTACGAATGATTTGAAGGGTGAATGAAATATATTTTGTCTTTTCAAATATATGTGTGTGTGTGTGTGGTTGAGATGTTAATTTCTTTTATGCCTCATTTAATGTGTATTGTTATAAATAAAATACTACCTCCGTCCCATTTGGTCACATTTGCTTTTTTACAAAGATTAAAAATGTGTTGGAAAGACAAATTTTTGATTCGTCTTCCTAATTTGTCTTTATTTAATAAGTTAAATTCAAAATTGATAGTTATAACTAAAGTATTAAATAGAATAGATTTATAAAGTAATATAAATTAGACTCTTTAATATAGAAATGTGACTATAAATTTGGGACATCCTAAAAAGAAAAATGAGACCAAATAATTAGGACAGAGACATTATAATTATTAAAATAGAATAATTAATAAATGAAAGGGTATATAGTTAGGAAATGATCTTAACTTTACTTTTTCAAGACCATTAAATTAAATGAAGTTTAAGAATTGAGCTATTTTTGTGAGATGCAAGTATTTAGATACTCTTAAGTCCACGTCCATTTTATGAATGAATCCAACGAGAACTTATGATCAATGAGCTAGACAAGAAATATTAATCACTTACTACCTCCATCCCAATTATTTAGTCTAATTTACAAATTTTCACAAAAATTAATAATTGTATTAGAAAAAACAATTATACAACAAATTTTCTAAAATATCTTTATTTAATTAGAAGTGTATATTAAAAATAGTATTGGAACAGATAAATTCTAAGATTACATGGGGGTATAATTGTAAATGAACATAAAAGAGAACCAAATAAATCAGAGATGGAAGCCCGTGTCGGCCCCAAAAAGTTTGACATTTTACATAGAAAAATTTTTAAAAATTTATATTAGCCTATGTTGCTTGTTATTTTTTTTTATGCTGTAACCCGTGTCAATAAAATTCCTGAATCGATTCCTGTAATAAATAAGACATCTTAAAAAAGAAAATGAGACTAAATAATTGGGATGAAGGTAGTATTTTCTTCTTGAAATTGACACACATTCACCAACCAACAAGTTACTATTGCAAATAGGAGAATCGAGATTTATTAGCCAAGATATTTGGCTTTTTTCCTATGGATGGATGGATACCATGTTAGAGTGATTCACGTTTAGTACTATTTCACAAGCGGTTTTGATCCGGTACTATTATTAGCAACTGAGCATAAATAGGGGATGTGTTATTTCTGAATTTCATCAAGCACCCAATGTATGATATTATTACGGTATTAGACAATTGGTGTGATATAATATAAGCTGTTGATGTGATCAACGCTTGATATTATGTTGTATCATTGTTTGGTGCCGGAAAACCTATTACAAACCTACTCTCTCAAAGAGGATGGATTATCTACATTTCATTTGACGAGGCTCGTTCTACAGGGATGGCATCTTTATGGCATCCACTAATGTTGATGCTACATTGCGGGCCGGATAACTTACACCCACTAATAAGAAAATCAGCTACTTACTTTTAATTGGTCTATTTAAAATGTATAGCCAGTCGATGACACCATATATAGTACTATTCAATGGTGCTAAAAAAGTTTCATTCATCTGAGAGGAACTCAGAGGTCATGAATTGAAAGCTTAAGTTTGAATTATAACATGGTGTGTTCAACATTACCATATGGTACTACGTAACTTTTACTTTGACAATCGCGTTTTCTTGAGAATCTCAAAATAATCACGAGTCGATTTCATTAATAGTTTCTTATATTTCACATTTTTAAAAGATTTTGATTTTGATGTTCAATATATCATTAAGTTAATATATATGTAGCAAATAACATTTTTTCCTTTGACTATAAATACCCAGTGTGTGATTATAATGACTAGACTTGTAATTGGTAGAAAATCCTTATATCATCAGCAAGAGAAGGGAAAGATGAAATCGAAGCTTGCACTAATTGGGCTTCTTTGGCTTGCACTAGTAAGTACAAACATTCTCAATTTAGTCCCAACTCTAGTCCCAACTCATCTTCATGTACGTTTTTACAAAGTAGCCAAAAATATTCATGTAGTGTAGTTAATTATGATTGTTAAAAACAAGTTCCATTTTTTTTTTAAACGCAAAAGACTCAAACTAGTTTTGACATACCAAGTCTAATTTCTTAATTTTTTCTGTGTTTTGCAGTTGGCAACGACTATCAATGCGCGAAAAGACCCCGGGGAGTACCGGCAAGGAGCGATGAAAGATCAGTCCATGCCAGGGACAATTCAAGGTCTTCTTCCGATGAGTTTGGACGAATTTCTTTCCGTCAAAAAGAGCAACTGTCGCACCACAACTGACGCAAGTGAACAAGACAAGCACTTTGGTCAAGACTTTGAGCCTAGACCTAGTGTCACAGCTTATCGCAATGATAAAGTGAAAAACGAGAGAGCTTTTGTGACAAACTTTAAGCCTAGACCTAGTGTCACATCCTATCGCGATGATAAAGTGAAAAATGAGAGATCTTTCGTGACAAACTTTGAGCCTAGACCTAGTGTCATAGCCTATCGCGATGATAAAGTAAAAAAATCTTTCATGACAGACTTTGAGCCAAGACCTAGTGTCAGATCCTATCGCGATGATAAAGTGAAAAATGAGAGATCTTTCGTGAGAAACTTTGAGCCTAGACCTAGTGTCACGGCCTATCGCAACGATAAAGTGAAAAATGAGAGATCTTTCGTGACAAACTTTGAGCCTAGACCTAGTGTCACAGCCTATCGCGACGATAAAGTGAAAAATGAGATATCTTTCGTGACAAACTTTGAGTCTAGACCTAGTGTCACAGACTATCGCAGTGATAAAGTGAAAAATGAGAGATCTTTCGAGACAAACTATGAGCCAAAGAAGAGTACAACATCTTATCGCGATGACAAACAGAAAAACAAAGCATCTCTTACAACAACTTTTGAACCAAGGCCTAGTACGACTATGACGGCCTACAACAAAAATGTTGGTCTCAAGGGAAAGAAGAAAGCATCTAAGAAAGATTTCGAGCCTCGCCCAGAAGTCTCTGTTTATGTGGAATAAAAGTAAGTGTATAACAAATGTATTATCTGCATTAATTAGATGATGGGTCTGTTCTATAAATAATTTGCCTATGTTTGGCATGCTCAGTTTGGAGAAAATGCATTAATAAGACTTTGTAACACTTGCATTTTTTGTGTAATATATATACCAGTTGAGCCCGCCTAGAAGTCTCTGTTTATAAACAATGTGTTTGCTTGTCATCATAGATTTATTCATGAGTTGAATTCAATATCAATAATTTATTATTAATCTAATAACATATAAAAAGAAATTATATCAAAGATTCGTATACTAGATTTTAGGCATCAAACTAATCAAGAAATTTTATATTACCATTGGCTCGTACCATATACGTGTATGCGGGCATGCGTGTTTGGCGAGTGACACCCTACCAATAGAGACAGTTACTTAGTTTTTAATGGATATATATATATATATATATTTTTAGAAGTGGAGCCGGCTACTAACACCATAAATGTACCAGCCGATGATCAATGGCGGAGCCAGACGCTATCAGAGGGCTGGGCCGAAAGAGTGAATTATATAGTACACACGACTAAATTACCTTTTATATATAATTTTTTTTAGCAAGCTCAAAAAAAAAATCCAATTTGAAGGTAGGCAGGCCCACCATGACCTCCCCTAGCTATGCCATTGCCGATGATACTAGAAAATTTTGAGTAACTAATAACATAAATACTTAAACAAACAAACAAATAAAAGGTACTACATATATATTTAGGACTTGGAATTTTGACTAATCTCCCAGTATCTTCCACTGGGAAATAATTAAAGGGTAAATTTCACAAAAGGTCGTTAACCTTTGGAAAAAAGTAACAATTTCATCTTTAACTTTTTATAAGTATGCAGGTCCTCAACCTTTCAAAAATATACACAAAAGGTCTCGTCCTCAACCTTTCAAAAATATATACAAAAGGTTCCTACAAACTATTTTTGTTAATTTTTATTGTTCAATTTTTCTATAAGGACAATTTTACCCTTTATTTAAATTAAAATGAGTAATTTACACCTAATATCCTCAACCTTTCGACAATTAATAGATCCCGTCACCAACCTTTATTTTTCGTTGTGGGTGTCGTCAACCTTTAAACAAATCCCCATTTACGTCCCTACTAATGGATTACGTCCGATTTCACCATTAACCATCCAATTTATAATTTAAAAAAAAAAGGGAAAAATGGGGGAATGGGGACTCCCCCCGGCAGCCCTCCGGCAGCAAGGGGGGAGACTCTCTCCCCAAAACAAAACTCTCTATTTTCTGCGTATGTCCAATTTCTGCTATTATTTAACTGTCTCCCAAGTGGTGCTAAAGCAGGGTTTTTCGTTGGAGATGGTACTGGTGTGGGCAAAGGACGGGCGGTTGCTGGGTTAATATGGGAGAACTGGCACCATGGGAAAAGAAAAGCTCTGTAAGTGTTATTGGGGTGCACTGACTTTGAGCATTTACATTCAGTTGACTCTCACATTTTGATTACATTTGATGTCTGTTTGTTGCAGTGAGTGCTTTTCGCCGCCTGATTTGATTCATGATTTAAATTTGATCATTTCTTTTGTTCTTTTTTAAACCCTACATTCTTGCACAGGTGGATTTATGTTGGTTCTGACTTGAAGTTTGATGCTAGAAGAGACTTGAATGATGTTGGTGCAATGTGTGTAGAAGATCTGCCATTTCCGCCAGCAAAAGAAGGGGAACACTCCCCATTTTTGGCTATTGAAAATGGCAACAAAAGTGCTATCATTTCCGGCCGCACACTCCTCCTCCCCAAACAAAAGGCTGTCGGAAATGGCAACCGGCAGGAAAAAGGGGGGAGTCTGTTAGTAAGAAGTTAAATGAGGTTTTGTTTAAAGGTTGAGGACCCCACAAGGAAAAATAAAGGTTGTGGACGTGATTTATTAATTGTCGAAATATTGTGGACATTATGTGTTAATTACCCAATTAAAAAAAATAAGAAAGCACAAATTTTAAAAATTTATTTTGATTTCTCTGCGACTTTCTCTTTCACACACTTATACACATTCATCTGTATATTGTTTTCTCGTTCATTCATTTAACACAAACTATATATACACATTGATTAATATATTATCGTTTTCCCTTGCCCTTTTTTTTAGTGGAGAAGGATAAGACATCCACTTAAGTTGCCTTTAAAAATAATAAAAGAGGATTTACCTCTCATTTTTAGCTATATATAGATGCAAAATTTTGGAATGAAAGAAGTTGCAGCGGAAATAAAAGAGAAGAGATTCTCCATTTTTACCAATAATTCAATCCTTTAATTTTTTTCTCAAGAAAAATTCATACATTTTTAATCGTTCTAATTTTTATGACTTAAATATCAATCACATCTCACTTATTATTATTTATTTAGGTTTAAATTTCAGAGAGTTTATTACCTAAAGTGACTATGAAATTAATGATAGTGGTAGTGGCAGTGGTGTTAGGTAAGTGAATAGAAAAGATAATATATTAACCAACGTATATATATAGCTTGTATTAAGTAGGCGGACGGGAAAATGATATACAGATGAATATGTATAAGTGTGTGAAAGAAAAAATGGCAAAGAGGTAAAAAAAATTTTAAATTTGTGTTCTTATTTTTTTAATTTAAATAAAAGGTAAAATTGTTTTTATAGAAAAAATGAACAATGAAAATTGACAAAAATAGTATGTAGTGACCTTTTATGCATATTTTTAGAAAGTTGAAGAAAAACGTTAGCGATGAAATTGTTACTTTTTGTAAATCTTGGGGACTTTTTGTGAAATTTACCCAATAATCAAATGAAGTAACATAAACATATAATTTAGAGTAAATGCTACACCTCATGTTTTAATAAAGAAAAATAAATATAAAAAGAGCTTTTAAAAATTTTAAAAAATAAATAATATATTGTCTCTCTAAAATGACCACCCTGTTTTTGCAACATCACCACAGATCTAGGTCCTCCAATTTTATTGTCAAAATGTGTCAAAAAAAGGAGGCAGCAACAGTGTGTGTTGTGGTTTCTTAAGAGATTCGGGGGGGGGGGGGGATAATCGAATGAAATGGGTATGTTTGAAGAGAAATGTATTTTGTTTTATTTATTTTTTTTTAAATTATATT